>JAVTVY010036645.1:0-16171 GCA_036873755.1 Hanleya hanleyi | reverse complement strand
GCATAGAGATCAAGCAAAGTTATGCTGTAGAAGCCTGGTTATTTTTTATTGTTTATGGTATCATCCTGAATTTCTGGTGTAAAGGGTTACTGCTGGAATGATCACCTATGCAAGTACTAGCATCATTTCCTTGCCCTCCGATAATTTCCTTTTGGTTTTGTTTGAGTTGCTTGATCTCCATGCGAGAGTATCATTCAACTTTGGTCAGTGGAGAAATGTGAAATACCGACCCGTTAGCCACCATACTTTTAGGTAAAGAGCGACTTTTCAATCACCAGACTTATGCCAATTTTATTGCAGTAATTGTGCATGCAGACTATAAGTCGTATTTTAAATGTCACAGTACGTATATATATATTGTGATGTGTTCTAATTTCCAGTGCTGTTTGTTTTGACAAAGCTATTGACGATATTTCATTTCATGACCTTTTAGATCGGATATTGTAAAACGTCTATGTGCGCAGTTATTTGTGAGAAACAGTTATTCTGCAATCCATATGACTGCATGGTTGTGTTACTGCACTGGATTTGTACTTTGTGAATCCTTTGTGAATGTCTGATGAGCATGTTTTAGTTTAGAGACAGTTAACCAATTTCATTGTCAAAACTTTACTGAAAATTTGATGGGTCAGCATACATCTGTAATGTGAACACATTCATTCAGGACAGTATAAAATTGAATGTTTGGAGATTTCAAATTAGACTTTTCTCCATCATAGTCTCCTATCGCCACCGGCGATAGTCCACAAATTACCTGAAATGTTGTAGCTGCTTCGAGATGCATATATAGTAAAACTAATTTTTTCAGAAATTCGGGTCGCATTGTTCTCCATTTTAAGTCAAGAGAACACCACTGGTCGGACCGGAGTTTTCTGGGGGTTTATGTTATTTCACCCCGGAATGTCAACGCCCGGGCTGTACATCTGCACTCACACACCGAGCACTTGAACGGTTTATCGCCAGTATGAATTCTAAGGTGAATCGTGAAACCTGACTGCACTGTACACCTGTACTCGCATAGCGAACAACTGAATGGTTTTTCTCCAGTGTGACTTCTCATATGCGTCTTCAGACTTAACTGGTTGTTGCATCGATATTGACACAACGAGCACTTGAACGGTTTATCTCCAGTGTGAGTTCGCATGTGGGTCTTCAAGCTCGACTGCACAGTACACCTGTAATTACATCTTGAGCACTTGAAGGGTTTATCTCCAGTGTGAGTTCTCATGTGTACTGACAAACTGGACTGAATTGTACATCTGTACTTACACACCGAGCACTTGAAAGGCTTATCCCCAGTATGGCATCTCGTGTGAACATTCAGATGCCCGAGTGGATAAATTAATAGTCTGGACTCATACGAGGATAAAAAATAAATTTAGTGCATTGCTGGACTAGAATTTCAAGTCTTAATAATTATCAGAACCATCCCTAGGCTGTGAGAGAGTGAAACCCGAGGCTTGCCAAGCCATAGTATATAGGTAATAGAGGCTCTACGTACGCGAAGGGTTTTTTTAAATAATCGGGTACCCCTAGTACGCATGATACAGCTTATAATTATGCGTGTAGTGATACATTTACCCGCTGGTACTTTTCAACACGACCTCACTGCGCGCGTGACTTTGGATAAATTGCAAAGATTGGCGCCTAGCTTGTGTTTTCGCAGCGTAATCCAAGGGTCTGTTTTGTTCATTTTTCTACAATTCTCATGATCGAAACGAACTGGAATTTTCAGGGCACGCGTATCGAGTACTCATTGAGAGACTTACACTATTTTAATGGGGAAACTTAATTATTTTTTAATGTGCGGGGTTTTGTGTATTTTCGTGACGGCTCGAGAACCCAGTAAAAAATTAAAATTCATAATGTAGACAAGGGCTACAGGGCTGAAATTTTTAATAGGAGCCCTTGATTTATGTGAGCTGAATTAGAACTAAAAATTCTACGGGGGCCTGACAGTTATTGTACACTAACAATCGTTTATAAATTCCTAAGAAACACACCCAGAGTTTAGAGAGCGTTTGTTTCCTCTGCCATTTGGATTGCTATCGCCTGGGTCCGCGCGATGTGCATAAATAGTCGCCCCTTTGGAATAATTTTACCACAAATTTTTTGACGTTCTCAAGAAACCATGGCCAACAACAACACAATTTCCAGTGAAGATACTATGCCAAGAAGAAGACGACCAATGAATAGAAGAATGGAGGAGAGCGAGGATGACGAGGGAGAAGATATCCCGCATTTGACCAGGGACAAACAAAGAAGGATGAAACGAGAAATAAAATCGTTTTGGCAGCAGGAATTTCGGAGCTGGACAGCCATGCTGCGGGGCCGGAATGGAAACACACAGCAGACGACCACCGCCCAGAATATTAGGAATTTACTCAATGCCGCAAGCAGTACAGTGGACGAGCCGGGTTGGTTCTACCTATTGAGTAGAGTAATGAATGAAGACAGACGTACCACTCCACCTCCCGTAATGACGGTGCAACCATTTGAGTCAACCCCACCGAACCCGTTCCCTCTTCAAGAGCTGCCAGTCCCGGAGTTACCTGACCCCCCGTCAACCACAGTGATAGCTCCAGCTAATTTTCTGGATGGACTACCAATTATGGTTAACAGTAGTGAAAATGAAGATGATGACATGCCAATGATGGGGGATTACTACACCCGTGATGAGGAGGGATATTTCACCTGCCACAGACACACAGTATAGAAAGTAGGCTACTTCTCGTCAATAAAAAGACGTTAAAATAATAAACTGTCCTTGTCAGGACAAAAAAATAAAATATAAAAAAAAAAAAAAAAAATCCTTCGAAAGAGGATGATTTTTTCTAACTTGAGCACATCAATTATATAAGCACAGAATGTCCCACATTTTCCCCTTTCTTAGCAAACTGCATTCACCCAAAAATACAACCCCTGTCCACTATCAACCGTTCTTGTCAGAACGAATCTCTTATATATATATACACAGGATTTATTTTTTCTTTTTTCTCTATCCCCCCTCATTAATTTAATATTACATAGTCCCAGGGATAAGGGACTTTAAAAATTGTTTTAAAAACCCCGGTATAAGGGGTAGGAAAATTTATTTTGATAAGCGTGGGGGTTATGTCCATTAATTTAATATTATAGTGCGAGGGTATAATGGACTTTATAAAAATTTATTTTCATAAGCGTGGGGCATTTATTTTCAACGAACACAGGGCTGTGATTCTCGTGTTTAATTTTTGTGCATAGTTAGAAGTTCCCTTTCGGAAAACATGGGTGGTTTTTAAAAAAACCTTTGGAATCTGTAGTAAATATAGCCATTTACTTCGTTGACAGGGCCATTCTTCTCTCAACACATACGGGACAGGTTAAAAGTAGTAATTGACACTGTACAGGTGTGTTGTTGTACGGTACACAGGTAGGTATTCCGGCTTGACGGTGGATGCAAATTTCGCAGAGTGCTAAATGTCCACATGGGCCGATCGCATATTTTGAAAACGGATTTGCACACTCAACGCAATGAATATACAAATTTTTTTTTCGTTCGGTGTGGCATCCCAAGGTTTTTGTTGTAATTCCCCATACATAATACGCTGCGTCGTGGAGTTTTGTCTTCTTGGGCGTTATATTCTTCACTGTTCGTCGGCTTGGTGTTGTAGCTTTTCTCTGTTTTTTTGGCCTGGTTGTGTTTTCTTCCCTGTTCAAATCTTCTTGTCTTGCGTCTTCCCCTTTTTTCAAATCTTCTGCTTGTTTTGGCCTCTTCAAATCTTTTTCTGTTTTTCTGGAGTCTTCCTCATCATTTTCTTGTGTAGTCTCTTGTAGCGGTTCATCTTGTTGATTCAACAGCGTTGCTAGCAGACTGTCTATGTTGTCTATATGGGTTTCTTCGGCTGGATTAACATCGGTAGGGGCTGCAAGGTCGAATAAATTAGTTTCTGGAGGGTCTGTCGTAGTTGCAGGCTTGTTCCGGGCTGGTGCTGATGGAATAATTTGCTTAATCATTTCATCTATCCAGGGTTGATCGTCTATCAAATTGATGATACCGGGGAGGAGTTGATTCTCATCATCAGGATCATTGGGAAACAGGTCGGCTGTATCGAAATCCATGATTTCAGTCCAAGGTGGTGTCTCCATGACTGAGTGATCAAGTGTGAATAATTAAAAAATTCTCAGCTATTTATAGGGTAAAAGACGCGGACCCCGGCGAACCCATTTTAGCTGTAGACTATATTTTTTTACGACAAAATATTTGTGTTTCTTTTTCCAAGTTTAAACAGCTTGTCATTTTACAATCACTGTGCGTGTCCCATATATTTTTATGGCAAATTCAACTGAGGCAATTGAATGTATAGTATAAAAGATTGAACAATATAACGTTAGAACTAGGCAGATATTTATTAATTTTTTGGGGATTTAAACCCATAAAATTCGTGTACGGAAGTGAGAAAAACCCAGGTAGATGGGAAAATAATTGATTTTCCTGGCTAAAAAATTACGTGTAGACTGGGTTACAGTCTTATCATATTTCCCTGAAAAATTATTAGGGTTTTATCGAAAAATAATAGGTATTTTTAATGCTTGGGCCATGGTCACACAGCACAGTGGACCAGTCTATCTTACACTTGACTGACACCGTTCAAATGAGGGATAGGGGATCGCGAAAGTGGCATGCTAGGGGATCGGGAAACTGACAACATTTTTGGCAAAAAACCCAAAGACCTCATTTGCATATTTTGAAACCGACCACCCCCACCCTACAAAAACAAGCCAACATCTTGAAACCGCCATATGCAAATGAGGGATAGGGGATCGGGAGAGTGACATGCTAGGGGGATCGCGAAAGTGGCATTGGTCACCATCTTGAACACGACCACCTCTACCATACAAAAACAAGACGCCATCTTGAATACGACCACACACACACAGCCGACTATAAAAATAACGTGTAGTATGTTCAGATTTATTGACAACTACACATCATGAGTTTTTTTCTACGCATCATGAGTTTACCACGAGCCTTGCTCACCCATCATCCTAGAGATGCAAGGAATAGGGGTACACAAGAACATAGCGAGATAATTACCCGAAAAGAACAAGACAACAACAGAATGGAGGACATACAAGAAAATAACGAGGCCGACACCCGTGATGGAGAACAAGACAGCGGATGGTTAACTACTAGACCTGCAACAATAACCACCTCCACTGCAAACACTGAAAGTATAATCACTTCGGCTGAGATATCACGCCTCAACGAACAAATTATCGACATGAGGGGAGCGATGTTGGAAATGGAGACGACAATCACGGTACTGGAAGATGAGATATCATACCTCAACGAACAAATTATCGACATGATGGAAGCGAAGTTGTATATGGAGACGACAATGACGGTACTGGAAGAAGAGATTGCCAGACAAAAGAAACTACGACATAGTGAATTACCGATGCATTGACGCCGGAGAGGTGCTGTGAAGCAAATATACCGTACCTCTCGTGTGACACTATCCAAAGGCCCTTTTTCAGGGCCAACCCATCTTTCCGAAAGAGAAACTTCTTTCATAAAGCACTGCAAACTTAACACAAGCTCCCAGCATCTTTTTCCCCAAAAAAAAAAAAAAAAAAAATTTTTTTTTCAAAACGTAAACAAACACAATATGTAGTAGTAGTGGTAAAAAACCCATCTTTTGGATGGATGGAAAAGTTGTTTTAAATTTTATTTTGAGGTAGAGGGCCGAGTGAGGTATCATAGTGAAGCTGACGTGAAATGCTTCACAATGGTATATCACTCGATCCGATTGGACCACTAGGGCGCCCCTAGCGGCAAAAATAAGAAAACCCCATACCCACTACCCATTACCTACCCCCAATAACCTTTTTGGAATTAGAGGCGTCCCTAATGGCGCAATCGGGTCGAGTGAGGTATTAAATTGAAGGTGACGTGAAGCAGCATCTGATAGACTGGGTGTGGGCTTGAATTAGGGTAATTATGCGCATGCGCGAAGATGATATAAAAAATAGCAAATCTTGAAAAATAGCCTTTTTGAAGTTAGAGGCGTACCTAATGGACCCATCGGGACGAGTGAGGTGTCAAATTGAAGGTGACGTGAAGGAGCATCTGATAGACTGGGTGCGGGTTGAACTATCAGCATTCTGCGCATGCGTCATCTTCAAAATATCCTTTTTTGAGTTATAGGCGCCCCTAGTGGTCCAATGGAGACGAGTGAGGTATCATTGTGAAGCATTTCACGTCAGCTTCAATTTGATACCGTACCCGACCCACTACCTTCAAAATAAAAAAATCTTCATACACCAGGTATTGATTTCGATCTGCAAAATAGTCTTTTTGGAGTTAGGGAAGCCCCTAGTGGTCCAATCGGGTCGAGTGAGGTATCAATGTGAAGCATTTCACGTCAGCTTCCATTTAATACCTCACTCGACCCACTACCTCTAAAATAAAAAAAATAAAAAAATCTTCGTACACCCGATGTTGACATTTATCTGCAAAATAGCCTTTTTGGAGCTAGGAGAGCCCCTAGTGGCCCGATGGAGCCGAGTGAGGTATCAATGTGAAGGTGAGATGAAGGGCCAGCTGATGGACTGGTGTGGGTTGAACTATCAGCATTCTGCGCATGCGCAAGAATGGAAATAGACGTTTTTGGAGCTATTTGACTATTAAAAAAGGAAAAAAATGAACACTAAGCATTTTTTTAAATTACTATTTTTTATTAACACACAATGAACGTATTCACAATTGAATTTAATACAATTATAGGTAAGTATTGAATTTTTTAATACAATTAACAGTGAAAAAACTTTTGTAATACAATCTCTCCAGATCAATACATGTTTTTCCTTGTTCTCAATAGTTCGTCAACAAGACTTGTTTGAATTCATCATCATCTTTCCGTCCTTGGTGCACATAGATGTACGTTACGATCTCTTCACGTGGGATTTTGGAAGGACAAGCCGCTACCACTGCCGTGGCAATTTGCGCCTCCGTCACAGCCTGTAGTGCTTCAGTGAGGGACTCGTATGAGGCTACCAGAGTGTTCATGTGAGGTCTGATGAGCTGCAGGACTGTCTCGATGTACTTCTCATATATATAGTGCGACACCTGATAGGCCAGAGTTTGACGAATTGTACTGGCTAGACGCTGCAACTCCCGCCAGGCCGTTAATTTCAATGTCACCCCTTGAGGACAAGCCACCAGCTCTTGTGTATCTAACCTTTTTCGCCATTTTCGAATATGCACCAAGAGCTGGTCATTGAAATAAGCACAGCTCACATAGAGGTCGTCACCCACAGGAAATTTCGCTTCGTTATTCCCCTGGTCAAGAATAACCGCATCGATGGCGTAATCAAGGGCCTCCAGTTTTTGCCAGGTGTCCAAGTTCATGGCAATATGCTTACCAGGTCTGTCGTTAAAGCCCGCTGCATTAAAATGCACTTCCTCGTCTTTGACACTGACCGTCAAACAGGGTGTGAGCTCCCAAATGTCCTTGTCAGCTGCCTGGTGAGCCGCGTCGATCAGATTGTTGATCTCCTGGACAGACAGAGGAAGTTCTTGTTTCACTTGCTGGGTCTCAACCACAGGTATTACTAACGGGGTTAGTCGAGGGCGTTTGGCACGTCCAGCCCGTTTAACAGGTGGAGTACTCTCTGGGCTAGTACGTTTGCTACCTGTACGCTCTTCGTCCACCACTAACATAGCCTCATCTCGTAGAACGGCGTCGTCGGAAATCAATAGATGTGCTAGTTCGTCATTTCCCGTGATCTTCAGCCCCTCCTCCAAGAGTAGACATGCATAGGGGCCATGGCGCAGTAGAAAGTCGATGAGAGCTTTGTTTTGTCCTGAAAAAGTTTTCTCGGCCATGATATCGTCGACATGCTCTTTCATGAGTATGTGTTCCTGCATAAGGAAATCACATAGTTCACCCACACGCTGTATTTCATCAATGAAGCGAACACGGTTGTTTCGAAGCGACACTTGCACGGTTGGCTCCATGACTATAGGCTCAGGCTGATGAGCAACTGCTACGGTGTAAAAGTAGGGTGAATGAGCACCGGTAAAAGTGGAAAAAGTAAAAGGTTCACAGCCCATACAACACAGGCAAGCTGACTGGATGACTGGCTGGCTGACTGGCTGGCTGGCTAGAGGTGAAGCAGACTAGAGGTGAAACAGGCAGGCTGGCTGGTCAGGTCAGGTAAGTCAGAGTGCTCCACAAAGTAGTGCAATTGAATACACCCCTTTCCCTAAAAATCGACTGCTTTTATACGTTTTCCGGTGGTCGGTTTCAAGATGGCGGCTAGTTTTTGTATGTTAGGGGTGGTCGTATTCAAGATGGCGGCTTGTTTGTGTGTGTGATGGGTTTTTCCCCCCCCTCTTCATTTGCATATGTTCAAGATGGCGGCTTGTTTTTCTAGGTTAGGGGTGGTCGTATTCAAGATGGCGGCTTGTTTGTGTGTGATGGGTTTTCCCCCGCTCATTTGCATATGTAGTCGGTTTCAAGATGTTGGCTTGTTTTTTGTATGTTAGGGGTGGTCGTATTCAAGATGGCGGCTTGTTTGTGTGTGTCATCTTGAACATATGCAAATGAAGAGGGGGGAAAAACCCATCACACACACAAACAAGCCGCCATCTTGAATACGACCACCCCTAACATACAAAAAACAAGCCAACATCTTGAAACCGACTACATATGCAAATGAGCGGGGGAAAACCCATCACACACAAACAAGCCGCCATCTTGAATACGACCACCCCTAACCTAGAAAAACAAGCCGCCATCTTGAACATATGCAAATGAAGAGGGGGGGGAAAAACCCATCACACACACAAACAAGCCGCCATCTTGAATACGACCACCCCTAACATACAAAAACTAGCCGCCATCTTGAAACCGACCACCCCTAACCTAGAAAAACTAACCGCCATCTTGAATCAACACCAATGAACCCTAACAAGCCGCCATCTTGAAACCGACCACCCAATAGACTCACGCATGCGCATACACTCACGCATGCGCATCAATCACCTCATTTGCATATTCTACTCGGGAAAACCCATCACACACACAAACAAGCCGCCATCTTGAATACGACCACCCCTAACCTAGAAAAACAAGCCGCCATCTTGAACATATGCAAATGAAGAGGGGGGAAAAACCCATCACACACACAAACAAGCCGCCATCTTGAATACGACCACCCTAACATACAAAAACTAGCCGCCATCTTGAAACCGACATTCTACTCGGGAAAACCCATCACACACACAAACAAGCCGCCATCTTGAATACGACCACCCCTAACCTAGAAAAACAAGCCGCCATCTTGAACATATGCAAATGAAGAGGGGGGAAAAACCCATCACACACACAAACAAGCCGCCATCTTGAATACGACCACCCCTAACATACAAAAACTAGCCGCCATGTTGAAACCGACCACCCCTAACCTAGAAAAACTAACCGCCATCTTGAATCAACACCAATCAACCCTAACAAGCCGCCATCTTGAAACCGACCACCCCTAACCTAGAAAAACTAGCCGCCATCTTGAATAATCAACACCAATCAACCCAATAACCTCATTTGCATAGACTCACGCATGCGCATACACTCACGCATCAATCACCTCATTTCCATATTCTACTCCTCATTTACATACACTCACGCATGCGCATACACTCACGCATGCGCATACACTCACGCATGCGCATCAATCACCTCATTTCCATATTCTACTCCTCATTTACATACACTCACGCATGCGCATACACTCACGCATGCGCATACACTCACGCATGCGCACACATACAATCACCCCTCATTTCCATAAATACTCCTCATTTACATTGACTCACGACATGCGAACCCCCCCTATGCCAACCCAATTATTCACTCCGCGCATGCGCAGTGAGACGCTATGGCCTCCAGATGCTGTCACCCTACTACTAATGTGCTAACTTGGAACAAAGTTTCGATCACATTCTCGTATTAGTTATTATTTGAAAACCCTACTCGTATGGTTTGCAGGTGTTAAAAGGAATAGAAGCCAAACGTCGTTATGTGACTGATATGATGCTAAAAACGACGTTCAATCATATTCACTCACTCACTCGTCGTTATTTGTAAAACATTCAGATAGTTCGTTTACGTTTGTGTCATTGTTTCTTACAATACTTTTGGCGTGTATCACACATATCGATTCTTTCCCCACTTCAACAATTCAACAATTTTGCCGGGATATCAGACGTACATGTCGATCACAAGATCACACAGCCTGATGGAATCACAATTATGATTATTACTGAATAATACTTGGTATCCTATTATAGGTCATGCACCATAGCAACAATCCCACCAATTACCTTTCAGAAGAATTCGCCGAATTATATTGCTAAACAAACAGACAATTTTGTATGAAGTTTAGCTTTAGCTCCCATACAATTCGTATAGACGGAAATATGTTTTGAGAGGTAGAATAATTTATCCGTTTGTGGGAAGATCTATTAGAAAATGCGACAATCCTGTACGAGAACAATTCATCAGATCAGCGAAACTCTTGGTGCGTTCGTAGCAACCTACAAACAGCCTTGGCGGGACATGATATTTTCTAAAAATGAAGTAACACAAGGCCCTTCTATGGATAACAAGTGAGAAATGACTACATTGTAGTCAAAACCTGCGGCAATGGCAATAATACAGTGAAAGGAATATCAGCGGAGGTAGTGGTAATTGTAAAAAAAAGCGCCATCTGCCAGTGTTTTCGTGCCAAGGGAAGTAATTTTCAACTTCTAACCCGCAATTGTAGGAATTGCGTGATAGGTCTGATACCTTATATATATATATTCACTTTCCCCGTTCAAAATCCAACGATGTTGTCTGGTCCGTGCCGTCTATACTGAATTGACAGACGAAGTCACAAAGATCGCTTTGACAATATTTTGGCACAAGTATCGTGTATGCCAAGTTTCAAAACATTCGCTTCAGCCGTTGATTTTTGCAAATCAAAAAGGCTTTCCAATATTTGAAAATCCAAATAAATTTCAATGATTTAGTCATAGCGCGAAAATCTACGTTCTTCAGTCTCCCTTCTCGCTTACTTTGCCGAGCAAAATTTATATTTCCTTCAAAGTTAATTTTCAATGATTTGTGATTTATCTATATTGGGTAGATAAAATGATTACTAGAAGTAGTGAACTTACTTTTCTACTTACTAAGACATTCGCCTATGACTGTATGCAAATTAGCTGAACCACTGACATACTGTTTAATGAAAATGGTAATATCTGATGACAATGAATGTTTGTCGATCGACAGTTTTTAAGCGACTGAAGTTTCCTGTGTGTTGACGTAAGAGAATTGAAGTTTGAACGAAAATCAACGAAGCAAACAATTCATTCCACCGAATTTAGTTGCAAATGAATTCAAACGTGTCTGAAGACAGGGTTGTCTTGTGAGATCGGAGGTTGAGAAGAAAAGTGTGGCAGAGATCACACTCTCTTAGCGCATGCGTATTTCAAAAAGTCACAAGAACAACAACAACAACAACAACAACAACAACGCAAGCCACCCGTAGACCTGCGTGCCGCAGGTAACAACTTCTTTTTTGCTGTGGAGCTGAAGTTCGTTGGAGACACTTTTTCGAAGCTATATTATTTCCAAAGCTAGGTATCTCCAACCAAACGTCAGCCCCACATCAATAAAGAAGTTGTTATCCATAGTTATCTTGTGTTATATACGCCAACTTCTAATGCCTTCTAAATAGTTAACCATTATATAGAAAGGGCAAAACATGTGTTGGTGTTATGTTAAATAACAGAAAATCGTTTCCAATGTTACGGAATATCGGTTTGGGGGGTATTTTCAAACTTTAGCCCTACCAGACCTGAAGGGGGGTGGGGAAGAGGCAAAACTTTCTCTTCTATCTCCGGAACGACAACAATTTGAGAGCTGAAACTCAAATAACTTTGTAGCTTATCATATTGGGATTATGTGGAGCCTATTTGCAGGACTCCCCTCATTGGCAAATTCAAAATGGCGGTCACCAGAAAAGTCATGTTTTCGTCATTTTTTTTCAAAATTTCTGCTTTTCTGCGAGGAAAAGTGGGAAAACTATTTTATTTCACATCAGACTATTATTTAATAATTTATCATGCAATTTTTGCGAAAAAATGACATAAATCATAAAAAAAACTGACAGAATTTTTTTGCAAAGGACATCACTGAGACGCTATTACAGTGGCCATTTTGGCTTTTCTACATTTTCTGATAGAGCCTGAGCCAAGGGTATAGTGTGGTAAGTAGCTCAAGGGGTAAGAAAAATAAATGTGTACGGCTCCCCCCAGCCTGAACAGGTGCCAAAAAGAAAAGCCCAGGCCAGATAGGGTTAAAGCGCCTGTTAGAGAATTTTTTATGTCAAGTAGAAGTTCTGTAGCTTATAATTGAGTTACAGCTGCCAAATTTTAGATAATGTATAAATGTCCGTGAAATGTTGCTAGTTTATCGTTATTTCGCCTGTGGACCGTGAAGGATTTTGAGTAGAGTGGCTTGTCTAAGTTCTTGCGGCTTTGTTTTGGTCTGATTATTCTAATATGCTATCTCATACTAACACACAGTATACCCAAGGACGATAACATTAAATTTGTCTTGTCATAAAAAATTAGTTGATTTGGTCATCATACGGGTTAAAACTAGTCCGTGGTGGAATCACCAGATTTCGTGACGGAATCTTGAGTGCGCATTATAAATCTCGACACATTTTCTCCAAAAAATTATCGATATTATCAAAAATTAATACTCTGAACTACCATTTTGTCCAATGTAAACTGTTCGTGTCCAACGGATATCTTTCGCTGCAGATTTTATTAAATTGTATGCCTTTCATTAAAATGCAACTTTCTACCTTGCTCAATCCAGAATTTCCCGAGTTGGTCAGGTAAAATTGTTGGAAAAAGTAATTCGCACACGCATAAATCAAGTCTGCTGTGTTATTGGTGTGTTCCCAGAGATTATAGGAAGCGAATAGAAAAACACGCATACTAATACATTGCCAACCAAAATATTTGGAGTGAAGTTTCTGTAAAAAAAAGGTCTGTTTTAGCGATGTTCGTTCTTCTGTGGATTTCATGGGAAGCTTAACTAATCATTCTAATCGAGTGTCAATTCTATCACAGGATAAAATTTTAATATTTAAAAGTGTCATTATTCCTGTGAGACAGTTCAATAAATCCTTCAACCCCGCTCCATACTTTCACAAATCAAATTTCTGAACCTGATACTAAATTCAGTATAACTTTTACAGCTCTCGAGCTAGCGTATCCAGTGCCCATGTGGTTACTTCATATTCTCCACATGAACATCTGCAATACAAGCGTGGCTGAGATACCGAGGCTACGCCACAGAATCCTCCGTATTCTAGTTTGTATATGCGGTGCGGTGAGAGGATTTATAATAGTTGCGTTTTAGTGGCTAAACCTCGTCAATATTTCTCACCTCGTCATATCTCAACAATCGTTGACCGATTCGTGATAGAGAGATGACTGGTTGATCGTACACCAACCGGTTAATATGTCCAGTCTTGGAGGTTTTCACGAATTGAAACCCAGCTGGGGTCCGAATGTTGAGACAGTACTATACATACATTGACCCCTAACCCTGCTTTGACACTGGACTACACACATGTTCCTCCCTAACATCGCTTTGACACTGATTACACGAACGTTCCTCGTTAACCCCGCTCAGCTTGGGAATGATAACCATTATGTGGATTTGAACGGTAATGTTTTTAGCATGTAGTCTGGAGGAGCAGAGTGAGGACGGCGTACACCCATGCAATTGCGTTTCGTCTTCATAAGTTACCAATTGGCTCGGAAGAAAGTTATCTGCATTAGAGAGAATACAGCATGAATTATGAAATAATCATTGTGTGTTGTTTATAAAAGAGTAGGCCTATATTGCCATTTTCCGTTTCAAATTGCCGGTCAGAGAACTTCTCCTCCCTGTACATAGTCATAATATATTGAGAAATGTTCAATCTGCTGCTGCCATTAAACGCAACATTAAAAGGCTGTTGGGAAACGATTCCGGAATACTGATAAGAAGTCATATGACTCTACAGACAAATATACTGACTGTTTTTTTTTTTAAACATCACAAGAAACAAAGTTATCTCTTTGATGATTTGCATCCCAGCAACGCTTTTACTGTAGCTGTTCATGTGTATATATTGAATGACAAGACCACACGGACCTTAGCACCGACTTGAGCATATTAAATACAAATATTCAGAGCGATGATGTAAAAGCCCTCTCAAGTCATGTGTTGGAAAATGATGAATTATGCGACCGCCAGATAGTCAAAAAACCGGCACAACGAGGGAGTATTTATTGAATGCAAGTTCACATTCGGAACAAATACCTTTGAGGCCCGATGCCGACCTATCACTTCACTGTCCGCCATGTCTACAAGTCACCAAAGTCAAGTTTGGGAGAAGGTACGAGATTGATGAATTATTTTAAATTGATCTGACCAACACTTATTGTGCCGTAGGTCTATATTTCCATTCTGCCGGTTCAATCTGCCAGTGATAGAAACCTTGCTTCTGTTTGTTGTCCATGATGAACATGGCGCAGTTGCCAAACTGAAGATTTGAAAATGTATGTCCATATTGTCATTGTGCCGATTCAATCTGCCAGTGACAGAAATCATCCTGTGGTATGTACATGTACATATCTGGTCATAGTTTCGTCACCAAACTGAAGTTTCGAAGAAAGTATAACTTCATCTTTTCATTAAGCCGGTTGGTTTGTCCTAGCCAGCGCTTTGAACACCCATGAAGCCTCTATATGCTCCACCCAACCAACCCCCCCCCCCCCCCCTTTTTAAATAATTTTGTTTCTTAATTCAAAATGGCGTGAGCGCCAGAAAGGAAAGTATGGACCTTTCAACTGTAGGTTATAGCATGCGGAAAGCCACATCAACTGTAGGTAATAGAACATGGAGAATCCACGTCATCTGTGGGTTATAGAACACGAAGAGTCCACATCATCTGTATGTTATAGAACAAGAAGAGCACAATATCAACTGTAGGTTTTGCTGTTACAGACAGGGACACAGAGAACATGCCGATATCGTATCAAAACCATGTTCTAAAATATGCACCATTGTATGTCAACTTACACTCGAAGTTCAAATAGCTATGTTTCACGGCACTCGTCTCTCGCAAGCTTTACGATGAACACAACACACAGGTGTAGATCAAGTAATTGTGTATACCTTCGGTGTTCAATATATGATTCTGTGTTTTTCAGCCGAAGAAGCAGTCAATTAGACACATAACAGACGATAAGCTAAGATAGCGCCACAAACGGCGGGACACTGGGCTCAGCAAAGAGAATACTACACTGAACAGACGAAGATGAGCTAAGATAGCGCCACACACGGTGGGACACTGGGCACAACAGAGTACCACACTGAACAGGGAGTGCAAGTGTACCGTACATAATATCAATCACTTGATCACACGACCCTGTCTAATTTTATGAACTCAAAGTTTGATGTCAGTTGTACAAATTCTGTAGAGAATTAACATGACTCGGTTAAGTTGTTCTGTAATTTTATTGATTTTCAGTGTAAACGCCTCTAACACCCGTGTAGGATATGAATGTTTTATGGACTATAAAAGGATCGTTCCAGGATATAAATTTCCGATGATTGATGAAATAAAGCAAAACTACAAATTATCAACTTAAAACAAGCAATCCTTCATGAGTTTGTGCCATATGAACTGAATGAACTGTAGCAAAACCAAAACCTGGATTGTGAAAAAACCCCCGAATATGTGGTTATAGGCGGAGATTGCTGACAGAGATGAGGTTGTCACAGAAAAAAATCGTTGGACATATTCAAGATTGAAACCGCTACTACTGACGATAGGTAACAATAATTTCACCACAGTGCTGAATGAAAACTCAATAGAATTCTATCTTCCTTTGAGGAAGGATATTTGTATAGAATTATTATATGTTTGTGGCACAATCAAATGATAAATGTACTTGCTTTGGTTAGGCCTGATATGGAAGCGTTTTATGACACGAGGTCAGCCAATCAAATTACCAGTCAAACTTTGAAATCGATACTTGCACATAAAAGGCTTATCTTTAACGTGA
>JAVTVY010036644.1:0-17256 GCA_036873755.1 Hanleya hanleyi | reverse complement strand
GATAGGTCAGCCCGCTATTGAGAACATGTAAAGGGCTATCCACAGAGGCGCCCCCTGGCTCACGATATAAGAAATGTAGAATCCGTACTGTAAGCCATGACGTCTCAGTATACCAGTTAAGCTCTAAGTGCCAGACAGTTATTTAAATAGGACAGACCACTATTCAGAATTGAATTGAATTTTGTGAATTGAGTTTATTCACCATATATGTACAGCAGCATAGTATAAGAATAGTGATATATTTTAGAGTGGATGGCCGCATATGTGGCGGGGAAAAAACCCCAGAGGGCTTGATCTATCTCGAATGAGTATGTGAATATATAGGCTACATATTGTAATTTATGTGACGTGTTCAAGACATAAACGTGAAGATATAATATCTAGGGTTATGACCTGATACCAATGTAGATGTCTCTGTGACCTCTACGTATAATAAAAGTGACGATTCTTGGGTCTGAGTTGCCGAATAGTTGTCGCAGGTTAACCGAACCAGTAATATGCAGCTATTGACTTCTTTAATGGTAAGTGGTTAGAGCTATTTTTGCTGGTGCATAACAGCCCGATATCTGAGATGATGATGATGGATTACCTCCCTTGATCATGCAATCTTTTGTACACTCGCTCTGCACAACATCAACGTTTACACTCCTGATCTCAGAAAGCAAGACCTGTTTGTTGTACTAGATTCCTTAGAGTATCCCATTGTAGGACCCAATTCCTTATATAGGGTACCAGTACCAGGTAAATGATTGGTAGGTATTTCCTGTATTCAGATGCTGCTGAACCAGTACATTGCTGATGAACCAGAAAATATATTAACGAAAACTAGATTTATGTTAATAAAACCAAATAGTAGGGCTCATATGTCATTTCTACCGCAATTATACATCATGGGCCAGGAAATTGAACAGGTTGAATATTTTAAGTTCCTTGGCATTTACTTCAATGAAAAACTGAATTGGTCCACTCATATTAACGAAGTATGTAAAAAAATATCCAGAAATATAGGAGTAATCCATGTTATAAAAAACTGTCTTAACATGAAAACCTTACGTATCTTGTACCAGTCTTTAATAGTAGTAGGGAATGCGTATTTCAGGTATTACACAAGCCTCCCAAATGCACATAGCCTCCCAAATAACCTCCGAGCGCTGTCATACGTCATTATCAATTTTTATTCGTATAAATTATTGCGCCTGGATATTAATAAATTATATGGGTTATAATTTTACCTGAATATATATATATTAAAGATCTACATATGGTATTATAAATAAATTCTCCGAATTTATACGTTAATCGTTTAAATATATTTTAGGTTTCATACCGCTTTTACAAAAAGGTGTTATTTCGATATATATTTTTATACGGGTTCATAGCAATAAATTATCCGAATCTGTACGTTAAGCGTTCATATATATATTGTAGACTATTAATTTTTTACAAATTGCACTTAGCATTAGCGAACACTCGGTATATTTGTATATTTAACCTCGCTATATGATTAGAAGCCGGTCATGATACATAATTGTATTGATTTTAATACCTGTCAATGCGAAGGGTGTGTGTTGTGGTA
Organism: Hanleya hanleyi; assembly: GCA_036873755.1. Taxonomy (NCBI): domain Eukaryota; kingdom Metazoa; phylum Mollusca; class Polyplacophora; order Lepidopleurida; family Hanleyidae; genus Hanleya; species Hanleya hanleyi. Next base: position 15,680 of record JAVTVY010036644.1, on the reverse strand, counting down.
ACAGGTGTGGTCGGATAACAGAAACCGCTCGGTCTGAGTATAAACGTGTGTTTCAATTATAACGCGCAGAACTCGATTGCAATTAGCATATGATAATATTGGGGGTTCGAATATTTATATGTACAGACCGATATCGCTTTAATTGGGGCAATTATACAATCACCGTATAGCGGGAGTTGAATGGGCATATCGTGAGATAGATCATTATTTGAGAATTGTTTGTCGAAATATATATATCTCTAATAGAATTCCACTTATAGCTTACTTCGGAATGGCGAATTTACTGAAAAATATCATCGAACATAGAGAATCATCCGTAAGTATTGTAATTTTATCGCGATCTACTCGCGGATAATACCGACTTTGTCGATATAACGATGTACATAGCGAACGGTGTTGTAAATGTTCGATTATAACTGATTTGAATACAAGGGCTACTCACTTTTAATATTCCAACTCTATATTTTTTATAGGCTAACAACTCTACGTGGGTCGGATTCATACGAGCAAATTACTTGGGCGGATTTTTAGGAACTTTTCGTGACTATTCTTGGACTAGTCTTGGACTATTATTGGACTTGCGCAGATTTTTAGGAACTTTTCATGAACTTTGGGGGACTTCCTCGGACTATTGTTGGATTTGTGTGGATTTTAATAACTTTTCATGAACTTTTAGGGAATATTCTTGGACTAGTCTTGGACTAGCCTTGGACTATTGTTGGACTTGGGTGGATTTTTAGGAACTTTTAGGGACTATTCTTGGACTAGTCTTGGACTATTGTTGGACTTGGGCGGATTTTTAGGAACTTTTAGGGACTATTCTTGGACTAGTCTTGGACTATTGTTGGACTTGGCCGGATTTTTAGGAACTTTTAGGGACTATTCTTGGACTAGTCTTGGACTAGTCTTGGACTATTGTTGGACTTGGGCGGATTTTTAGGAACTTTTAGGGACTATTCTTGGACTAGTCTTGGACTATTGTTGGACTTGGGTGGATTTTTAGGAACTTTTAGGGACTATTCTTGGACTATTGTTGGACTTGGGCGGATTTTTCGGAACTTTTAGGGACTATTCTTGGACTAGTCTTGGACTATTGTTGGACTTGTGTGGATTTTAAGAACTTTTCATGAACTTTTAGGGACTATTCTTGGACTTGGGCGGATTTTTAGGAACTTTTAGGGACTATTCTTGGACTATTGTTGGACTTGGGTGGATTTTTAGGAACTTTTAGGGACTATTCTTGGACTAGTCTTGGACTATTCTTGGACTTGGGTGGATTTTTAGGAACTTTTAGGGACTATTCTTGGACTAGTCTTGGACTATTGTTGGACTTGGGCGGATTTTTAGGAACTTTTAGGGACTATTCTTGGACTAGTCTTGGACTATTGTTGGACTTGGGTGGATTTTTAGGAACTTTTAGGGACTATTCTTGGACTAGTCTTGGACTATTGTTGGACTTGGGTGGATTTTTAGGAACTTTTAGGGACTATTCTTGGACTATTGTTGGATTTGGGTGGATTTTTAGAGCTGCTACACCTATCTATGGATGGTATATTTATTATCACTGGATACTCGTAACCGACTATCGCCCATATAAAGTCATATCGAAACGACTCTGGACGGTGACTGAAAGAAAGAAGAACGCAACATCGGTTGTTAAAGTTCAGTTTATATTTTCGTTTTGAAACTGTCATTACTAAATTAATTTGTATAAATAAAAATATACTTTGAACTTTAACAACCGATGTTGCGTTCTTCTTTCTTTCAGTCACCGTCCAGAGTCGGTTCGATATGACTTTATATGGGCGATAGTCGGTTACAACGAGTATCCAGTGATAATAAATATACCATCCATAGATAGGTGTAGCAGCTCTTTATTGTTTTCCACAAAAGTTCATGAAAAGTTCCTAAAAATCCACCCAAGTCCAACAATAGTCCAAGACTAGTCCAAGAATAGTCCCTAAAAGTTCCTAAAAATCCACCCAAGTCCAACAATAGTCCAAGACTAGTCCAAGAATAGCCCCTAAAAGTTCCTAAAAATCCACCCAAGTCCAAGAATGGTCCAAGACTAGTCCCTAAAAGTTCATGAAAAGTTCTTAAAATCCACACAAGTCCAACAATAGTCCAAGACTAGTCCAAGAATAGTCCCTAAAAGTTCCTAAAAATCCACCCAAGCCCAACAATAGTCCAAGACTAGTCCAAGAATAGCCCCTAAAAGTTCCTAAAAATCCACCCAAGTCCAAGAATGGTCCAAGACTAGTCCCTAAAAGTTCATGAAAAGTTCCTAAAAATCCACCCAAGTCCAAGACTAGTCCCTCAAAAATATGTCTAGTAGTTGTTTATCGTTATCACCAGTTTTGATTATTTGGAAAGTTTCATTCGCCAATAACCACAAAACTCACAACTACAACAGCTCGGACACATAAAAACCCCGAATGACACCTGTCGGGCAAAACACGCGCAATCTCGGCATAAACTAACGCGACATTTTCCGTAAACTTCGACGCTTAATGGCTGATTACAGCTTTTGCAAACTCGGGGCGCGAATAAACGGGATAATCCTTCTACACATTTACGTGTTTTAATCTCCGGAAGTGAAGGGGAATTATTTAGGAGAATGGTCGTTGGACTTCTTATACCCACATTCCAATCATCGTCATTATAAACGGGTCGTGTTTCAACGACCCCATCTATGGCGAATACAGTCTCCAAACTCCTAAAATGTCCGCATTTTCTCGTACGAATCCGGCCCCACGTAGAGTTGTTAGCCTATAAAAAATATAGAGTTGGAATATTAAAAGTGAGTACCCCTTGTATTCAAATCAGTTATAATCGAACATTTACAACACCGTTCGCTATGTACATCGTTATATCGACAAAGTCGGTATTATCCGGGAGTAGATCGCGATAAAATCACAATACTTACGGACGATTCTCTAGGTTCGATGATATTTTTCAGTAAATTCGCCATTCCGAAGTAAGCTATAAGTTGAATTCTATTAGAGATATATATGTTTCGACCAACGATTCTCAAATAATCATTTGTTTCACGGTATACCCTTTCAACCCCCCCGCTATACGGTGATTGTATAATTGCCCTAATTAAAGCGATATCGGTCTGTACATATAAATATTCGAACCCCCAATATTATCATATGCTAATTGCAATCGAGTTCTGCGCGTTATAATTGAAACACACGTTTATATTCAGACCGAGTGATTTCTGTTATTCGACCACACCTGTTACCACAACACACACACCCCTTCGCATTTACAGGTATTAAAATCAATACAATTATGTATCATGACCGTCTTCTAACCGTATAGCGAGGTTAAATATACATATATACCGAGTGTTCGCTGATGCTAATTGCAATTTGTAAAAAATTAACAGTCTACAATATATATGAACGCTTAACGTACAGATTCGTAGAGTTTATTGCTATGAACCCGTATAAAAATATATATCGAAATACACCTTTTTGTAAAAGCGGTATGAAACCTAAAATATAGACTATTTAAACGATTAACGTATAAATTCGGAAGATTTATTTATAATACCATATGTAGATCTTTAATATATATATTCAGGTAAAATTATAACCATATAATTTATTAATATCCAGACGCAATAATTTATACGAATAAAAATTGATAATGACGTATGACAGCGCTCGGAGGCTATTTGGGAGGCTATGTGCATTTGGGAGGCTTGTGTAATACCTGAAATACGCATTCCCTACTACTTTTAATCTATCCATATCTACAATATTGTAACCTGATATGGGGAAATACGTATCACAGTCACCTTTTGCCGTTAATTAGACTGCAAAAAAGAGCAATAAGAGCCATTTCTTTAAGCAACAAATATGATCATACAGCTCCTTTGTTTGCAAAACTGAAACTGCTGACCCTAAATGACATTAATTCTGACCTTAATCTACGCCTTGCCCATAAATTTCTCTACCACCCTTTGCTTTTACCGTTTGAATTCCGATCCTACTTCACGAGATTGAAAGAAATACACCATTACCACACTCGTGGCCATGATCTTGACCTATATAGACCCTTTTATCGTACTGACCTTAGTCTGTACACTCCTAAAATAAAGGGGCCAAACGAGTGGAACAAATTACCCTCGGAACTGAAACAATGCAAATCTATTTCCCTTTTTAAATCTAAGATAAAAACATATTTATTGCAAAATACCGCTAATTAATATATTTTATTTGCAAAGCTGAGCAATTGCATCATACCTGTTGATTATTCACCTGAAATATAAACTTTGTGCTTTTTTTATTTTTTTTTTATTCCATACCTCCACTATCATGTTAGACATTCTTTAATAGAATCTGCCTTTTCTTTTATTATATCTTGATTTTGTAATTAATCCGGGATAATTCAAACCCTTCGGGGTTTATCTCCCGCCAATCTATATGTTCTCTAATCTGTATATACTACTGTACTTGTATTCCCTTTCTGTATGTGACTGTTTAACTTGATTTCTTTTGATTGGTGAATAAACAAACAAACAAACAATACATTCCTTCGGTTGATGGAGTTGTTTATTTGCATACTAATTTGTTGTGACAAGGCGTGGACTGCCCAACACCTGTACAATTTGGGACAGGAGACTTTAATAGAACTACGGTGCAATCTCAATCCAGGGCACGCATGTGTATTTGTTTATACGGAAGTTACAACTACGCATGAACCTCGAAAGGCCCAATATTGACCAATCAGGGATCGGCTAACCTTCTGTCTCTATCCGCAAGTCCCGATGAGGACTGACGAGGAGGACCTATCACTATCAACTTATCACTTTCTCAAGTTCCTTTCCATGATACAGTACGGTTACATGTAACAAATCCCAAGTCATGAATAAAGTGTAACAAAATCAACCGTCTTTTTCTTTTGTTATAGCATGCCCTAAATTTCAATATATAGCCCAGTAATAACCACAGTAATATGGTATGGATATCCTATGCTAGGCAGTGATTCCTTCCATGGTGTGCAGCTTGTTTAATAATACCACATAGCCATACATACATGGGTGAGAGAGGCAGTATGAGATAACATTGCTTCAGGTTGTAGCCCCATACGACCCACTATGAGTGCCTGTATATATCCCATTCACAATACATACTATAGTCTGTCCATTTTAATTAGTCGTCTACTTTGGAGCTTGTCAAAAATCAATAGTTAACCCTGCAACAATTTTCTTTTTTGCAACGTGTATAACAAAGTGAACTCTACAAACTGACCACCATTCCTCCGTGATATCGATAATATATCACGCTTGCAATAACTTTATCATTCACTCCATATAAAACTCCAGTACAGTTGTTTATGCACCTGGCCTCAATTACATAGGGAGACGTCATAATGTATTCATACTCATTGGCACAAAGGTCATTGATGCCGAATACAGTAATAACAGGCGGTCCATGAGAGTGTCGCATATATTTCATGCCCAGTGAAATTGCCGAACGATAAACCGCGCACACCTCTATGACCATACAAAGCATTGTTGACCTTTGTGCTAGACAGCACGAATACATTATGACGTCTCCCTATGTAATTGAGTCCCGGTACATGAAACCACTGTACTGGAGTTTTATATGGAGAGAATTAAAAAGTTATTTCAAACGTGATATATTATCGATATCACGGGAAAATAGCAGTGGTTTTGTAGAGTTCTGTTTGTTTTACACAATGCAAAAAAGAAAATTTATGCAGAGTTAACTGCTGATTATTGACCAGCTCCAAAGTAGACGACTAATTGAAATAGACAGACTATAGTATATAGGCCACATGTTATTCTTATGGGCCATATATAATTCCATATATGATTTATTGCTGTAATAGGGCTCGTAATGGGTAAATTCCAGGACCCATGTTAAATGGTCCATCCGTACCTGAAGAGAACTGGGAGCAAACTGACTGACACTGCCTCTCTGCACCCGTATTTATAAACAAAATTCATGTGACATCCGTTATCCAATCAGAAGCGAGACCCTTCGCCTAGGCGAAAACTGAATGGAACTACTTCAAAGTTTAACATCAATTATATAATTAACCAACAGGTAATGAGAGGAGCTTATAGCAAATATGAGGAGCGTTTTTCTCATAGATTTGCCAGATACATTTGATATTTACAAGAAAAGTCACAATAAAAATCGCTCCGACCGTTTTGACATTTAGCAACACGGTAGCTACAGATAGTGGTGAGCCATACTGTTCATGCAAGTTCTTTCACTGTTTACATATAGAAATACGATTTAATTCTGTGGCTCCCGTAGTGCACCGAAGAGCATTTTTACTGTAGAATATCATACCATAAAAATTATACTTACTTCAGTCCATTTAACGAAGTGTTATAGCAAAGTTGACAGCAGTCGAAATTTCCGTACAGTTCCCGCTACGCGAGTAGGGAAAAACCACATAAAATAGTGCCTGCATTTTCTGCTGCAAACTTACAATTTCCAAGTCATATAATTCCACATTAATTATAAAATACAAGAGAAGATATAGTTACAGTAAAATATGTCAATAAACACAGAGCTTGATGCTCAAACACAAAAATATAACACTGGGGTCATCATGACCGTAAACTTGTCGAAGGTCTGACAGACCGGCAAAAACAACATGGCCACACGGGCGAGGGGAAGGCGGAATCGAACAGTTATTACCACAGCAGTTTGAGAGATCAAATACAGGCACTATATACAAAGTCACATCAGGTATTTAAATTGTAAATTGTCCAATTCGGGAAGTCACAATCAAGGTAGTTTTATGGTCTCTATTAGCAGTTATTTTAACACACGCGAAGAGCACAAGTTGCAACAACAACAACAACATGCAATTCAAGAATGTGTATGGAAGTGTCAGTCAACACAGATTTCAGTCGCACATATTACACTCCCCACAACTTAATTTCAAGGAACTCTCCCGAGTTCCGCCACCTACATTACATGTACATTTAGAGTTCAAATAAGATAATTGTGCGACAATATCAATGTCCAATCAAACGTCACAGGATATAGGCATAGTTTATAATGTTCCACAGTCTGATATATACATGTGTGAAGATCCATGTTATTCTACGTTTCCACACAGATGAATGTCACAATGAGGATGGTAGTACTTTGGTAAGTATCCATATGTACATGTAGTTCAATATAATGGAAAATCCAGTCGAAGAATATGTAGATCCAACACGGTATGTGTTCACAGAATTAATAAAGATCCACACAGTACATTTCCACTAAAATTCCCTAATATGTGTTTTCAATCAATCCACAGGCGATGCACATCAACGTTCCAGCCGCATTCCAACTGGGAGGGTACTGAGGGTCTTGATGTGATGGTCAACTTCAGTGTTTCTCTCGAATCTGGACCTCTCCTCAAAAAGTGCCACAATTTGCTCATCTCCATTCACATGTTTCCCTAGGGTATCAGTGTTAGGAGTTTGTAAATATTTAGTCGAACCTTGCGCAGGACTGATGAGGGGCTATCAGGATCCGATCTGACACATCCCACTGCGGTGCCGGGCAAGGCGAAGATGTTATATAAATCCAATATGTCTGCCAGGTCAGTAGATGTTGCATCATGTTGCTCCTCATGCAAGTCCAGCGCAAGGCTCCCCCACTTTATTTTCTTCGTTTCAGCCTCCATTTTCTTCCAGCTGGCTGCCGGCCATGACCTCGTACTGTGGCCCACCTCCACATTCATCACAGCATCCTCGTCCCATGCTCTACGGGCTGGTGGTAACAACGGCATATACCCATATTCCACAACTTTCAGTGCTCTGTGTTGTAACTCGGTTTTCCCACGAGGCTGTGGTTTATCTTTGGACGTTAATGGGGCCTTGTCAGTAATCAGCCCACATGTAGAATTTATCCTCACTGGGTGGAGGGTGAGGCCTAGAGGAACATCAACATCTGGCACGGATGCAGGACTGATAGGCTCTGTGGCAGGAAGTGGAATATGAGCAGGTAGGGAGACGACAACATCCCTCATCTCAACAACCCTCTCATCCTGTACAGGAGTGGCTGTTCCATGAGCAGGTGTGATGACCGTCTTTGGCGCTGATACAGCAACAAGCTCCATAGGTGTCAGCCGGCCATCCTCACAGTCACCATACAATGTTGGATGGTTTGGAGTACTTGTAGCCAGGAGTTGGTCTGGAGGTTGACTACTAGGATGGGTGATGTCATGTGATGGGCTGTAGGTTGGAACAGGTACATTATTTGATAGAAAAGATGGCTTATTTCACCGCCTCACCCACATAATATATCGGCGGTCTATATTCAATGCCGTCGACAGTGCCCTCATAGCTGACGTCTCGGTTATCACCATTCCCACCCCCGTAGGTACATACACTGCAGTTGTAATGGACCACATCTTTCTGGTTATGGCTGCCGTTGTCCGACCATCGTCTAGAATACCATGCCCTAATTGTGTCTTATAGTATTCTCCGTCCTTAGAGAATGCCCACACTTGAAAACCTTCAGTAGGCACCATATCTATTTTTATGACGGTTAATTCTAGGCGCATGGCAGGCCTGGTTGGACTGTAAGTGGATTTCGGAGAGTCTCTTCTTGACCTCTTGGCGATAGGCTCCTCCTCGGAGTTTTCTCTCCCTTGTACTCCATTAGGCGATCGATATGAAATGCTATAGGCTGCTGTCTGCGTTTTCCAGGTAAGTCAGATCATCAATTTTCTTAATGACGACATAAGGTCCTTTCCATCGTGAGGTAAGTTTGGAACATACACCTACTTTCCTTACAGGGTAGTATAACCACACAGCTTACCCTGCTTTGAATGCCCGTTTCTTGGACTTTGTGTCGTAATGTTTCTTCTGATATTCTGCTTTCTTTTTCAGCACCACCCGGGCTATTTCATGTGCCCTATGTAGACTTCGATGAAGCTCCGCCGCATATTGTTCCGGATCAACCTGATGATCATCCAGTGGTGTCTGTACAATGGCTTGAAGATGCATGACTACCTCTCTCCCAAACACCATCATATTGGGTGACTTCTTTGTACTAGCATGTTCCGATGCTCTATATGCCATCATACCCTGTGGGAGAAATTCATCCCAACGACGTTGCTCTTTCTCGCAATACATCGTCAGCATATCTCCTACAGTCCGATTAAATCTTTCAACGGTCCCATTTGCTTGAGGCCGCATGCTGGTTGTCTGTGCTTTTTCAATTTGTAGAAGTTCACACACTTCCTTGAAGAGATTGGACAAAAAGTTTGTCCCACGGTCTGAATAAACCTGTAAGGGTGTGCCAAACCTACATATGAAGTTGTCCACCAAGGCCTTAGCTACGGTTACAGCCTCCTGATCTGGCATTGGGACAGCTTCCGTCCACTTCGTGAATCCATCCACAATTACAAGTAGATGTCTGTTACCACTATTCGTTACTTGCAGATTTGCCAGAATGTCCAAAGATACCCTCTCCATGGGGTTCGCCAACAAGGTACTGACCCAATGGTGCTCGCCCAACATTTCTGGGTGTTTTCCTAGCAGTACACTTGTCGCATTTAATACGGTATTCCTCTGCATCAAGTTTCATGTTAGGCCAGTAGAAGGCCTGTCCAATTCGGCTTAACATCTTATCCACCTTAAGATGACCAGCAGTGGGAATGTCGTGATAATATTTGAGGACGTCCTCTCTGAGTGGCTGAGGAACTATCAACTGATATAGGATCTTCCCATTGTCATCCATCCAATAACGATGTAACATGCCACCGACCATCTTCAGGCGGTCCCATTGACGCCAAAGCGTTTTGACAGAACTAGATAGGTGTGATATCATGGACCATTTGGGTCGATCTTTTCCTTTTTCCAGAGGAATCAAAATGGGCCCAATATTGCTGTCTTCTATCTGCTTTTGTCTCACTTCACTTGCCTTCCACCCATCAAGTATGGCCATAGTGTCCTTAAGTCCATCAATCATTGGTTTTTGGCTCCTTGTGATGACCATAGCTTGTCCTAATCTACTGGCGCTAGTATTTTCATCATCAGATTTAATGCTATCGTCGGTCACGTGACATGGATTTTCCTCCATCTCATCATTGATTTATTGTTGCTTGGTACACACTTTGCATGGCCTCCTCGACAGTGCATCCGCATTCGCATGACTACGACCTGCTCTGTGTGTTACTTCTAAGTCATAGGTGCCTAATATTTCCAGCCATCTGGCTGTCTGACCAGTTGGCTGTTTGAGGTTTTTCATCCAGCTCACAGCTGCGTTACCCGTTCTCAGTAAGATTTTGTGCCCATATAGGTATGGATGGAATTGTTTGAGTGCTGACACGACAGCGAGGAGTTCTTTTCTCGTGACACAATAGACACGTTCGTGCTTATTTAAGGATCGACTCATGTACGCTATGACTCGCTCTTTCCCATCATGTTCCTGAGACAATACTGCTCCTGTTGCCATATTGCTAGCATCAGTGTCCACGATGAATGGTTTATTTGGAACTGGATATTTGGATATGCGAGAACTGGTGGAGTTGATAATGCTTCCTTAAGTTTGTTGAAGGATTGTTCACACCCAGCATTCCAGTTAAATTTAGCTCCCTTTTCCGTAAGTTTGTGGAGTGGCCTCGCCATTTCAGCAAAATGACATACAAAGCGGCGATAATACGAGCATAATCCTAAAAAGCTTCTGACTTGCTTTACATTTTGAGGTTGGGCCACTCTTGTACTGCAGACAGTTTATCGGGGTCAGTTTGGACTCCATCATGGGAAAAGATATGCCCGAGAAATTTGGTTGAAAGTTGAAATAGAATACACTTTGAGGGTTTCAGCTTTAAATTGGCTTCCTTTAACCTTTGTAAGACCCGCTCTAACCTCTCTAAAGCTTGGGCAAAAGTATCGCTCGGGATTAAAATATCATCGATGTAAAGAATCAATTCCTCCCATTGTAACCCACAAAGGACGTCCTCCATGAGTCTTTCGAAGGTGGAGGGGGCATTTGCCAAACCAAATGCCATGACAGTAAAATTAAACAAGCCTTGTCTCGTCGAAAAGGCTGTCTTTTGCTTGTCGTCTTCATCCAAAGGGATTTGCCAAAAACCTGTCTGTAGGTCGAGCGAGCTAAACCATCTAGCTCCGGAAAGAGAATCCAAACATTTATCGATCCTAGGCAGAGGATATGCATCTTTTTTAGTCACTGCAAAACCCTTCTAAAATCACAGCAGAATCTGGTGGACCCATCTTTCTTTGTACAGAGTACTATAGGCGAAGCCCAGGCACTGGTTGATGGTTCAATAACTCCGCGTTCCCTCATTTTCTCAATCTCCTCTTTCTCAATGGCATGTTTTCCTAATGGGAATCGCCTGAGCGGTTGCCTTATCGGCGCTGTATTTCCAGTATTTATCTTATGTTTTACTCAGTTAGTACAGCCAAGATCACTTGATACCGACTGATACTTGATCAGGAGTTTTGCTAGCTGACTTTGTTCAGAAGTAGATAGATGAGTGGAACTTCGAGCCATAATGTCCTGTAAATGCTCTGGTAAAGTATCACTCTGAGTAGATTGATCAGCCTCACTGGTTCCTGCACAATGTGACCCACTTGTACCCTCAACCTCATAAAGAGATTCACACGTCCCAAGTCTCATTCCCGGATATAGGGTAACATCCTCCCTATGATTGATTAGCTGTAACGACAAGTCTGATGACCGTGTATCCACTATCCCATTCACCAATCGGATACCTTTGTCTTTTAGCAGATCTACAGAGGGTTCAACTATTCCAGAAGTAGCCAAACATTCACTCTTAGGTACGAGTACAGGTATCCATCCCACAGAATTTCCTGGTACTGTAGTAGTATGCCTGACTTCCACAAGGCAGCTCATCTGGGCCTCCCCACCAATCCAACATGGTATGGAATTCCCTTCTATGTCTAATTCTAACCACTTGTAATCGATCCTCGATACATGTCGTAATAGGAAATCTTGACCCTGTATCGCTGGTACAGTTATATCACAAACTACCATTTTGTGTGTGTACCTTTTGCTTCCCAATCGTATACCGATTTCAGCTGCACCATACAGATTCAATCTTTCTCCATTAGCTCCCTGGATATTGCCTGACATAATCTGTAGCTCAGGACGTGATTCCGCTGGTATGCTGTTAAAGACTTCTGACAATAGCAGCGTCTTGGTGGATCCACTGTCAACCAGTAAGTGTACTGATTCACTCAGTCCATCTATGATAGAGGACACGAATAAGCCATTATCCCATTTGTCAATTTTATTGCCAAGTTGACCCATTCGTATAGTGCTTCTTTGTCCGGTAGATGCATTATTTTCTTCACTCTCTTTAACAATAGATTCTTCTAAACTGTTCGATTCAGGCCTCTCCCCACCCGTCTTCCTCCGGCCTACAAGTGAGACGGGTTCGCGTTTCCCTGTTGAGTTGGTTGACTCACAGGGGCAGCAGATGCCCGACTGTGTCTTTGCGGACAAATTCTGCAGTGTTCTGCATCAGAGACTGTCCTACAGGATTTATCAAAGCATCTACATTTCATTTCCACTGAGACACTCTTGTACAATTGATTGAGCGCCAAAGCCTCTTGCGCTCGAACCCCGAGGAGTGGATATGCTTTCTGCGCCATTTGTCGTAAGTCGTCACCTAGTGCGGCCACGGATTCATCGACTTGACGAACCCTCCCCTCTAATTTAGTGATCCGTTTGTTTTGTTGGCGACTGCTACCAAACCGTTCTTCCAGTCGGATAGCCAAAATAGGAAAGCTACGCTTTTCATCCTCCGTGAGCCCAATATAAAAAGTTCTGGCTGGGCCTCTTAGACTCGCAGCCAGAGCTAGTACTTTTTCACGTGGCGTCCATAGCCCAAGTTCAGCGCAGTCCATAAAATGTGAGTAATACTCTTCCCAGTCATGTTTCCCGTCATACGGATCAGGCTTCATCTTTATTACTGTACTACGTTCACCACCCCTCCCTGGTGCATAGTCACCGTGACTGTTATCTGACCAAAAGTCACGTGGATGTGCCATTTCAGGTGCAGCTCGTCTATTACCACCGGCATGACCAGGGCGCCTATTAGGAACTGTGCGTTCATCTATCTTTCCCTCCCCAATAGTATCAGCATTATCGCCACCCTCAGATTGTACTGAATCCTGATATTCGTCATCCGACGAATCAGGACCTTCTTTAGCAGCCTGATTTGTATTATCCCTTTGCTGTATCGTTACCTCTAAGTCAGGACTGTCAGCCATAATGTAAATTGCCTCAATAATAAAACGAAAGAAATGTTTCCAAGGTTACGCTAGATATTTCACCCTGTCTTGATGATTCGTATCACTGAATACTAAATTGTTATTAGTATCCCACTTCTGACACCATTGTAATTTATGTGACGTGTTATAAACGTGAATATATTTTACCTAGGGTTATGACCTGATACCAATGTAGATGTCTCTGTGACCTCTACGTATAATAAAACTAACGATTCTTGGGTCTGAGTTGCCGAATAGTGGTCGCAGGTTAACCGAACCAGTAATATGCAGCTATTGACTTCTTTAATGGTAAGTGGTTAGAGCTATTTTTGCTGGTGCATAACAGCCCGATTTCTGAGATGATGATGATGGATTACCTCCCTTAATCAGGCAATCTTTTGTAGACTCGCTCTGCACAACATCAACGTTTACACTCCTGATCTCGGAAAGCAAGACCTGTTTGTTGTACTAGATACTAGTATCCCATTGGTAGGACCCAATTCCTTATATAGGGTACCAGTACCAGGTAAATGATTGGTAGGTATTTCCTGTATTCAGATGCTGATGAACCAGTACATTCCTTCGGTTGATGGAGTTGTCGTTTATTTGCATACTAATTTGTTGTGGCAAGTCGTGGACTGCCCGATGAGGACTGACGAAGAGGACCTATCACTATCAACTTATCACTTTCTCAAGTTCCTTTCCATGATACAGTACGGTTACATGTAACAACTCCCAAGTCATGAATAAAGTGTAACAAAATCAACTGTCTTGATTCTTTTGTTATAGCATGCCCTAAATTTCAATATATAGCGCAGTAATAACCACAGTAATATGGTATGGATATCCTATGCTAGGCAGTGATTCCTTCCATGGTGTGCAGCTTACCACATAGCCATACATACATGGGTGAGAGAGGCAGTATGAGATAGCATTGCTTCAGGTTGTAGCCCCATACTACCCACTATGAGTGCCTGTATATATCCCATTCACAATACATACTAGTATATAGGCCACATGTTATTCTTATGGGCCATATATAATTCCATATATGATTTATTGCTGTAATACGGCTCGTAATGGGTAAATTCCAGGACCCATGTTAAATGGTCCATCCGTACCTGAAGAGAACTGGGAGCAAACTGACTGACACTGCCTCTCTGCACCCGTATTTATAAACAAAAGTCATGTGACATCCGTTATCCAATCAAAAGCGAGACCCTTCGCCTAAGGCGAAAACTGAGTGGAACTACTTCAAGTTTAACATCAATTATATAATGAAAGCTCGTTTGAAAAACGGGCGAGGAGCATTTCCCCAGATAATTTTGTAACACATAATTTGGTACTCACAGGGCTTTAGCTCTCTCCAATTTGGGCACACTCCCTATTAGGGGTGGCAATTTTTTTAGGACGGGATTGTGTGTGGGGCACATACATGTACCCCTGGAGGATGAGCAATCAGGAATCATCACTGGTAGAAGTACCTCTGAGAAGGGGTTTCTTCACCAACGGGTGAAACCCAGTGTGAGGTAACACCAACTTTATTTTGCGTTTCATAGGCCCACCAACATAAAAAATTGAACAAAAAATAAAATATCAAATTGCCACTTTTATATTTCCCATGCAAGTTTGAACATGAAGACTTTGACCTCCTTTTTATTCCTGATTGTATGAATTAGGCTGTTGTATTCTATCTGAAACAATGACAGCAAATAAAAATGAAAAACAAAAAAAAATAACTACCTTTCTCTATAATTTTTCACTGTAAATCAACGAATTGTTATTGTTGTAAAATGCTGATACACTTCGGCAATAACGACATTCAATGTAAATCGGGAACCTTCACTGGCTGTGTGATCTATCACTGTCATGGTACACATATTTCGACAGTGATGCAGTATGTCAGAGCTAGGAAATGGAGGGTGTTTCAACAGCTCAGCCGATACAGCATTGTTTAACTTACTGTTAAAAACTAAGGCTGTTGGAACACATGCAAAATTCGCTAGATTGTTCTGAAAGACAACTCACATGGGGATATACTATTATGAAAAATGAGAGTTACAACATTTGTAGGTTTCCATCAATTCTGATATGGATTGCCAAGAAAATTATACCTATATTATCTTAAAATGACAGTCCTTATCCAAACTTCATGACATGTAGAAATATTCAATGTAGGTACATACCCACTATATCCCCATACTTTGTTCATTTGTGTACAGTTTACTTAGTTCTTGCCAAATAAGCAGATTATGTATTCTTTTAAAAATAATCAATTAGAGTGTGTATTGTATCACCTGAATCACACCATTTGTAGATCGCTGTCAGGTTATCGCTTAACATTTAATAATTTCTGAAAATGACAGCATTTTAATATCTGTCCAACCTGACTGACATAATTTACTGCCTTTCCTATTCA
>JAVTVY010036643.1:0-15607 GCA_036873755.1 Hanleya hanleyi | reverse complement strand
TTTTATTATTTTTAATTTGGGACACAGGATTGCTATGCCAATTAGGAATATCTACTTTGGGCATATATGACTGCACACCGGCTGTGTTTGTCGCTTTAGTTATAGCTTATTGTCCAAGGAACTAAAATAATTAAGCCTCAAAGTCGTCCTGTCTGATTGGGAAAAGAATTTTAATTAAAATCACTATTCACTTTACAATGATCTCTACCATGAGTTTGTGATATGAGTGTTTTTATGTACTGAAGGTGACAACGATCTCTATCAGCGCTAGTGTTGCGGATGGCCTACTCTGGGAGTAAGCTAAAACCAATGGGTCTACAAGGAAAAATCAATAAAGACATATTACCAGGTTAGGGCGATCTCGCTTTCTAAAGTGGACGTAAAAAAGGTCCTTTTTGCACAATAAATCAGTTTATATAATGAATTCCGCAAAATCCTCTTGAAGCGCGCACAGATATATATCCCCATCAAATGGTAGCAAAAACCGAAATTGTCACCTATCTAATTTGCAGAATAATAGGCCAAACATTTGTCACGCTATTGAAACAACATTGACTAGTTCTTCAAGTGACAAATTAATTATAGGACATGGAACAATATATAGATTAATGCGCCTGAAGTTTTGAAATATTGGTTAAGAAGGAATCAAAAGCTATTGAGCAAAAACGACCTTTTTAACCTCGCTTTTAGACAGCGGGATCTCCCTAACCTGATGTGTTGGGAGGGGGACGAGAGAACAAACTGCTATCAACAAGCTGATGCTTTTGACAAGAAGATAATCACATAACGGTTGATTTCCCTGTAATGACGCTTTCAACGTCATATCTCGCCTTTCCGATGAGAGATGTTATCAGGGGAGTTAATGACGTCGCAAATCTTAGAAAACTATGGAAATAGGGACACTCAAAGCTTTTTACATAAAAAAGTAGATCGAAGACCCACACTTTTTATTTGTTGTTAAAAAGATCACATGGCGAGGAAACAGTTTTTAAAATATCAGCATAGCTCACAGGATGGTTTCTGAGTTTGGAGATGGTTTTATAGTCTGAAAATGCAATTTTTAAAGTCAAACAGTTCGATTAAATATAAATTCATATACAATTTATTATCAAATTTTCGTTGATTCTAAGATATAACGCTTCTCCCAAGACTTGCTGAGAGTGTTACAAATATAACACTCTGTATGATGGTGTTCCTTGTGGACATTAATAATGTTAAATACAGCACTTTCATTATAAGAGTGTTGAGATAGGAACCACCGTAAAAAAATCAGTATCAAATTGTCATGCCAATTGCGCATATTGCAACACGGAAAACCTTCATTTTGATTTTTCACGGGAGTAAGAGCAACATCATGGATTGAGGTAATCGTGGGTTCGATTCTCGTAGGGGGGGGGGTCAATTATTCTTTCTCTGTTGTGGGAGACTAAATTGTCATTACTATATTATACATGGCAGTGTGACTATAACGTCACAGGGTTTGATATGATTTTAAAAAGGAGTACTTACCTTATTTTTGAGTGTGACTATATTTATCGGCAATCGCATTCCAGACCTTATTATATAAAACTTATGTTGACAGAATGCGAAATAAAAGAAATATTGAATATTTTGTTGCTCGCCACGGCGTGCACTGGGCGCCGCCATTGCACCACTGTGTGACGTTTTTAGATGAGCTGAAGTGAGTGTATACTCATCTAAAAACGTCATAACGTCATGGAGATTTAAGGTTGATCGTGTTGGTAATGCCGATAATTCGCACAAGAAGGAACCCAGTAAATCCACTGACGTTCTAGTTAATTTTAGTAATTCAAGTGTAATCATGAAAATGATTACGAATTTAGAAGCATCATCGTTCAACTGAAATCACTGGACAATTGCAGAGGACGCTCTTTTAGTCTTCTCGCTTAGCTTCAAATTTTGTCCAAATTTAATCGAGCAAGTTTCAGTTGAAAAACATGTGGAAGAAATTATTCAGTTGGTGGAGATAACCTATATCACTCTCCTTTTGTGAATTACACCTGCGAGATTTGCCGCGCCAGTTTTTTCCTCGAATTAAAACTCGGACACAGAGTAATTCAAATGTCCGTAGTTGGAACGTCCCTGGGCAAGCGTTAGCCGGGACGTTGTCCTGAATGCTGACGTCATCAGTCACGTCATCCCACAGGCAACATGGCGGCGCCCACGTCGACCTCAAAGCGGAAACATGGCTTCACAAATTGTAATAAAAATAATAGGTTATCACCCTCAACGACAGCAAAATAGTTGGTTACATTTATTTAAGAATCTAACCTTTGTAATAGGAACTTATATAAAATAAAGTAAGTACTCCTTTAAGTGTGTACTCGAGAGATGACTTCGGGACCCTATGTGCTACCGTGAGAGAATTTATACAGCAATCTTTAATTGACAGTGGGTACTATTAACTTTCCCAGATGTCACCGTTGGTGAGTCATTAGCGTTGCAACTATTATCGCTCTCAGTTTCTATTACCCTGGACACTTATCAGCCCAGCAGTACAGCACGAGGTCACCAATCCAAGTCTTGACCGGACTCAAAGTCGCTTAACTTCGGTGATTTTACGAGAACCGGTGTGTTCAGCGTGATATGTCGTATCAGAAAACCTTCAAAAGTCACAGTGAAACATACAACCAAGGGTTCCCGATGGGCATGACAGTGCACTCGCTGAGCCAGCAATAAATAATTAAAAAAATTATTATAAATCAAACTTTCATCAGAATTCGGTCAGCTCAGAACGTGTTGGTAACAATACTCTAATGCACGTTCAAGCCAAAAATCAAGGTTCTAATGTCAACGGTTCTCCTTATTTTGCCGACGAAAGGATTCGGATGGGCTGACTGGCTCACTCACTGACTTACTGATTACCGGACAATTTGCAAATGGTAGCCTACTTCGTAGGAACATATTCTAACATAACATGAATTCCAGCGTTACGGAATCACGGTTTTGAAGGTACTTTAAAAGTTTGAAGCGCTCTTTACTGAAATTGTACTCTCTTACATGAGCAGTTTGACTAACGTCACAGGACCTACGAAGTAGGGTAGGCATTAGGGTCACAAACCTCCACTGAAGTTTTTGGGTCTAAGATTATTATCAGGACTTGACTTCCGGCGAACAATGATTGACCATTATACCTGACTGGACCAGAAATGGTCTGTGACGTATTTTAAAATATTTCCATAATATTTGACTCTAAAATATATCAAAACCACCTTTTCAAATTTTAATCGGAAATTTTTTGGGGCCAGTTTGATTGGCACCTCCGAAATTTGCCGTAATGGTATCGGGCTGGATGACCCTATTTCTGGCGGTCTTATCTCGAAAAAATGGCGGGGAATGTATGCTGAATTTTCCATATGTTAGAGAGGAAAGGACAGGCTACCTGATGTGGTGGGTCATTTGTGGCGGAGAATATTAGGGAATATAGTTTTCTCAAGATGTGCTCGGCCAATTTACTACATATGAAATCCTGCCTACATTAAGATGGGCACTGCCAAGTCAGAATCACCAGTGATTTTCATCAAAAATCACCAGAAATTTTCATCAAACGTAGGTCAGCTCAGAACTTGATGGTCACAGTCCCTTAATGCACCTTCATGCCAAAAATCACGGTTCTAATGTCAACGGTTCTCTTTATTTTGCCGACGAAAGGATTCGGATGGACTGACTCATTACCGGACAACTTGCAAATGAGAGCCTACTTCGTAGGAAAAGCGGACTTTCTATGTCTTAATGCCTAGTTACTGCTGTCAAGTTTCAAATAATTACATGAGTAGTGTGACTAACGTCACAGGACCTACGAAGTAGGGTGAGGAAGATGACTTGGGGGTCCAAGCCTAATGTTATAGGTCACCTAAGTAGGTCAAATTTTCATCAAAAGTAGGTCAGCTCAGAACTTGCTGGTAACAGTCTCCTATTGCACGTTCATGCCAAAAATCAAGGTTCTAATGTCAACAGTTCTCCTTATTTTGCCGACGAAAGGATTCGGATGGACTGACTGACTGACTGACTCATTGCCGGACAATTTGCAAATGAGAGCCTACTTCGTAGGAATAAAGTATAATATCCTGCGAAATATTGCAGATTTCTCGTTATATCATGTTTGGAAATGTTTTGACTAGTGTTGCTTGTCCCATTTTTTTTTCTGCTCTGTTTCGATCTGATTTTTCTTATATGACATTTACTAACATACAGTGCCCAAGGATGATAACATTTTTTCCTCGTGAGAAAAGAGTGGCTGAGTCATCACAGGAGTTACATCTAGTCCGTGACGGAATCAAAAAAAATCGTGACGGAATCACGAGTACGCATTTTATAGAGCCAGCATTGTAGCAATGCATCGATCGATATTTTCTTTACAGTTTCGCGCTAAAATTATCATCTGCACCACCAATATTCTCCGTAAAAGAGCTTTATTAATTACACATTTTCCCAAAAAATATTCCTAGGATTGATTTGTCACTTCTAATTATAAAATTAAGACTGAATTCTTATTTTGTTCATTGTATACAGTTCCTGTCAAAAGCATATCTTTAATACAGATGTTTTAAAATAGTATATTTTTCAGTAAAATACAACTTTTCTTCCTTGACAATTTCGATTTTCCGAATTTTCCCAGTTTATGAAATGTGGGAAAAATAATTCTCGCTTAAAACATATATTCTCTGTAATTGGCGTATTCCTTTAGGGAGCCAATAGAACAAACAGCATGCTAATATTTGGTTTACAAAAAAATGAGAGATGAATTTTGTGCGAAAATGGGCGTTTTTGGTGACGGGCGCATTTACGTGTAGGCCTAATTCATGATAACCTTGTTTTAGTCGAATATGTGAAATTTGACTTGAATTTGACAATATTTCATTAGAAAGTATCCCCTTTCTATCAGGATTTCAATTAAAGACATTAAAACAAGAAAATTCCATCACATTCTCAATGCTAAATCGTCGATGGGGCGATCGGTATTCCTGATTATGAAATAATCAGAGAACGCACTTTTGAAACAAGAACGAAATATATATCCTCGTACTTTTAGGCGTACGCTGCGCTATATCATTCTTAGTTTTACTCTGGTCTTTCTGGCAAAATAAGCTAAAACTGGTACATACCACTGCTCATAAACCCGTAATATCAGCTGGTGGAGATCGTTGTACAGATGGTAGCCAAGAGATCGTTTGCACTGGTAGAGACCTGTTTGGATAAACACCGTGAAGATGGTGTGAAGTGAGCGCTAATCTGATTGGTTGAAACTACAACGTAAACAGAACAGTCATAATGTTTCCGGTGTAAAGCTAGGACGTACAATAAGAACGATTTAAAATTCCCGCGGAGGGAATGCTTGGTTATGAATACCGGAAACGTCGAGATAACATTTCCGGTGCATGACAAACGTAAATATGAGAACAGTTGAAATTCCCGCTAGAGGACAGGATTGGCTAATACAACCCGGAAACGTCTGAAACTCGCGTAGATTGCGTTGTGTTTAAAGTTACGCGTTAGAAATCATGTGGACTTTAAGTTACGCGTCATCAAGTTGAACGTACATTACGTTGTGTCTAAAGTTACACATTAAAGGTGGATTTCTTTATTTGACGCGTAAAATAAACTAGTTTGAATATTGGCGGTAAGAATACAGAATTATCATTTGTTGGTTATCAAGTTTACGTTGTAAAATTTAGCACGTCGTTCTTGTGTGACGCGTAAATTGTTGGCGATTTATGGCGTGAACGGCCCATGTATCGTAAGATTGTGACGACCTACAGGAACATTACGTGAAGTTGAAGGTACACGTCGGAGAGTTGAACGTAAATTGCGTGGTGTCTAAAGTTACACGTTAAAAGTGGGTGTCCTTACTTGACGCGTAAAATGAACTAATTTAAATATTGGCGGTAAAAATACAGAATCATGATTGGCTGGTTATCAAGTTTACGTTGTAAAAGTTAGCGCGTCGTTCTTGTGTCTAACGCGTGGGTCTTTGACGAATTATGGCGTGAACGGCCCTTCATAGGTATCCTTCCTGTTTGCGCCAGTTTCGTTCACGCCCTATGTTGGAAACTACTGAAGGCAGATGCATGAAACTTCTATACAGTACAACATGTATTTGATATTGTATGGTTTATGTTTTTCCTACATGTATAATGTGTTCATTTTTTAAATGATTGGTGCTTCACAATTATTCCACATTTGTTGAGCGATGTACAGGTGCCCAGCAGTCTGTCCATTGTCATATAAATCTCGACTTCTCACTGGACTACTGTAAAAATGAAAATCGCCTCTGCGCACTGGCACATCGGGAGCAATTTATTTGGGCATCAAAATTAGTACCTGTTTATCACATAACGTTGAGGATAACTCAATAACTTTGAATTTAGTTACCAAAATATTAATTAAGATCAGCATAGTGCACCTTTCTTCCAATAATATGGTATTTTATACACGTCTGAACCAAATCTATACCAGTTACTGCTAGTTAAATATAATCCCTCACATTACAACACTAAATGTTGCACGCCAATAAATTAAGGATGACAGTCATGTGCCAGTACGCACATGCAATTGTATTGTTTTAGTTGCCAGTGAGCAGCCTGGGGTTTATATAGCAAATGGCAAATTGACAATACCCGCCATTTGTGACTATTGCATTCAACTATTTATCAAGTTCAAGTTCAAACGAATTGACATCTTTTCATTTATTCACATAGCATTTCTACCCCTCACCCTATCAGGCCTGTTTTGTCTTGTCAACATATAAACGCATTATCTTAATTAATATTTTCAGATGAGCAGCTTTATTTCGGATGGGTCATTCTCACGGAAAGGCACATTTTCACTTGGGGAAATATCTCAAAATCAAGATCACCCATGACTACAGAATTTCATTTCAACAGAGTCTCCATTGACAAAACTCTTTATAACGCATGCAATAAATGCAGAAATTCCGAATAATAAATTTTTAATAACACTTAACGGTAGAGTTGTCTTCAATCATGTCAGTGGTGTTACACAGGAATGACCAGTAGATTGGGCACTAAGAGGACAGAAATAGTAGGATACATATATGCTAGGCAATACATTGCGTATAACTATGACTAATGATGAAAAAATATTGAAGTTAAGAAAACCGGTTTGTTTTTAATTTTCTAATTATGCTACCTATCTCACCAAAATCAGTCAATTGGACCGCATGTATCAACCATTCAGGTAGATTCTGTATAATAAACCTACTTATTCTTGATGCTGACTTTATGCTAATCAAGTTTGTTTCTTTTTCGAAATATGGGACAACTCAAACAAGTGTTTCTGAATTTCTAGACGATTTTTGCATCCGTAACACCAGTGACAATCCGGTAACACCACTGACCTCGTGTAACGCGTACCACTGATTAATTTGTTCATCGACAGAAAAATGCAGTTACAAGTGAAGAATATTTAGGGACAAAACACGTATATGAAAAGCCTTCTGATAAAACTGCTTTTTCTTCTTCAAATATTTGTCCAACTGAAATGTAACACCATTGACAACCTGGTAACACCAGTGACCACGAGTAACACCACTGACCTCGTGTAACAACAGTGACCAATTTGTTCATAGAGGCAAAAATCCAGCCGTGAGTGAAAGCTATTTAGGGGCAAAACACGTATATGACAAGACTCCTTCACCTAGTATTATCTGGATAAAGGTAAATTCATGTTGCACTGAAACTTGGAGCAAAATCATCATTATTGTCAGTGGTGTTACCCTACAAATAGTAACACCACTGACAGGTAACACCACTGACATTTTGGAAGGAATTGATTGTTGCTCCGTCGTATATTGTCGTGACGGTCCAAAAACAATGCTTTTGTAATTCATACGCACATTTCTTTATTATCAGTTAATATTTTAACTCAGGAGCCACTACATGTTGATCCTGACTCGTAACACCAGTGACCGGTAATAAACATACGCTGAAAATTTGGAGCTAGAAATGACTGAAATACTGAAAAGAGTTTCATAAATCACATCGTATGAAATCTCAAGTTTACCCGCGCTTGGAAAAGAAGACGCCTGGTGGCAAAACTTTGTTTCTAATTTGAGCGTTCGCTTTTTGGCTCCGATTTCAGTTACAGTAACACCATGCACTGACCGGAAAACCAGTGACAGACCTTTGCCCATGCCATTTTCACAAGATAATCTGCCCTTGTAAAGAATATATTCAGATAGTGAAAGAACAGATGCTGCTTCTTGCCAAAAACGTCGAATAATGTAGAACAAAAGAATTTCTGGCAACTTTATCGTGGTATCAAGAAGGTCACTACACCCAGTGACAGGTCTATTTTACCCTAAATTGAGGGTTCTGGTGAAATTTTACCCGAAAAAATCAATCGGGACATTGCTTGCAATAAGTTATTCGTACTCTACTAATTGAATACTACGAACGATCTGAATTTTTCTAGCCGTAAGATTGGTTAGAATGAAATTCGGGTCGAGTGACACGAATTGCGCCTTTCCTTGAGATTGACCCGGTTACTACATTCCTTTTATAGCACCTTCTCATAAATAATGTGCCCACTCAAGGCAAGGTGGACGGTTGGGGGAGACATATTTCGCTTTAAAAAAACAACCAGCATAGGCTTCATGCCGGAGAAGCAACTCAAGTGTCAAAGCGGAATCTCTAGTTATTCGAGATAACCCCACCAAGAGAAAAAAATAAACATATTTATGGCAATTATCGCAATAAGTTGGTGAGATATGAAGCAGAAGGGACAAACTGACGACGTCGTGCGACTAAAAACAACAATATGACTCCACAGGAAAGTTTCACTCGGCACCTCACATTCATGCTAGAATACGAAGGATTTTAAGACGTAGCCTTGGTATTTCAACCGCACTTTTGTTTCAGATGTTCATGTGGAACTATGAAGTAAACACACGGCACCTAGCACCGGCTTAAACGAAAGTAGAAACGCTAGCTTGGGAGCTGTGATGACAGATCAGCTCAAATAAGCGACTTATCTGATTATTAGGGCGACTGATGAAGTAAACGCCACATATGAGATAAACGTGATGATTGCAAGACTACCCAGAAAATCTAACCTGTCATATATCTGTCGGCTTGCGGTAAAATTTATTCCAAGACAATAAACCTACATATATTTGTCAAAGGACAACTCGGGGATTAATAGTCCACCAGCAAAATCCTACCATATACGGATAATGAATTGGCGATAGAAAACTAACCGAATGACTCCACAGGGAAGCATCCTTAGGCACCTTACATTCGAACTAGAATCCGATGATTCTAAGACGTAGCTTTGGTATCTCAGCCCCATATTTCATCAAAATTCCTCCTTTTCTGAGAGGGAAAGTGAACACGAACTATTTTATTTCACATCAGATTATTATTTATTAATTTTACATGCAGCGTTTGCGAAGAAAACACACAAAGAAAAGAATTCTAAAAACCCGCCGGAAAATCGACCAAATGCCGCTTTTCAAAATGACGTCACTGAGACGTCATCAAAGCGGTCAGCTTGAGTTGCTTACATTTATGATAGCGACGGACCCAAAGGTAGAGTGTGGTAAGCTTCAGCCCTCTAGCTCAAAGGGACAGAAAAAAACATTTAGAGGGAGCGAAATGCCTCCCACGACCGGCCAGGCGTGAAAAGGTCATACGAAGCCCAAATCAGATGGAGATAACGCGTATGCTTCTGATGTACATTCTTTTTCAGGACTGACTTTCACAAGTCGATGTGCGCGATAATCATAATTTAGCAGTTTCAGACCGCATGACCTATGATACTGAATCATTCTGGATTAGGGGGACAATCTTATACTCACATTGTGCCAAGTATGGAGAAAACGCCGTTCATCTCGAACTTTCCAATTGAAGCCACATGTATATGGTTGGAAAAATTGACTACGTCGGGCGACTAAAAGCAACTATATAACTGCACAGGAAATCTTCCCTCGGCACCCCACATTCGGACCCGAGAATACGGTGGATTCTCGGAAGTGGCTTTAGTATCTCAGTCACGCATTTATTGCAGCTGGCTATCCCTATGTAATGATTATTCCCTATCTAATGATTTATTATCAATAATATATACTTGTATATTAGTGTTATTATTATATTTTAATGTTATTATAACATAATAATTAGATTCTTAGTATTATTTATTTATTTATTTTTAATAAATAAATAAATAAATAAATAAATAAATAATACTAAGAATCTGTGGGCTTAGAACAAACAGATTTCGTGTCTGCTGTGACAATATTATCTCTACTAGGCATTTTGTTTCTGCAGCTTCCCAGGTAGAAGGAATAAATTCATTGGCGTTAGCCGAACCGTACACTTCCGCTCGAGATAGTCTTTGACAATCATCTGTTGGCTTGATTCTTCAATCAACTAGGTAAACCTCTCCCCACCCGAGTAGATCGGTTTATCATTTCGACAACTCTAAATAGTCATAATCAAACTTTTATGCATTTTAAAGGATTAGGATCGCATTTTATTTTTATAAGTTGACGAACTCACCTTTTCTTTTCTAGCATTTATTCCACCAGATATTTGCAAGTGTTATACCTTTTATACTGTATCGCGGCTCCATTTCTCTAAATTTGGTCACAACCTGTTCAATATATGAGCACATTTCGCAACTTAAAAGCATAATTCCAACAACATCATATCAATAGTGATCTCAAAATGGATCGAATCTGTATATTAGCTCGTCAGTACATTACGTTCTATAAATGAGTGAGACAGACCATCGCAAAATGGTGATGGTGTGTTGTCGGCTTAGGGGATTATAAAATCCATATTTCTGAAAATATATCTCTAAAATTCGTAAAAATTTGAATAAGGCCCAGAATTGTTGACATGGCACTACGAAGTAGGGTAGGCATTAGGACTCCCGACGCGCACTGAGCTCTTGAAAATCCCTCCGGCCCAACTAGAAATCCTGCCTATATTAAGATAGGCACGGCCCAAGTCAGAATCACCAGTGATTTTTATCAAAAATCACCGGAAATTTTCATCAAAAGTAGGTCAGCTGAGAACTTGCCGGTAACAGTCCCCTAATGCACCTTCATGCAAAAAATCAAGATTCTAATGTCAACGGTTCTCCTTATTTTGCGGACGAAAGGTCTCGGATGGACTCGCTCACTCACTACCTCACTCACTCACTGACTGACTACTGGACAATTTGCAGATGGTAGACTACTTCGTAGGAAAAGGGGATATAGGCCTGCTCGGGTGGGGGGAGGGGGTGTACTTTTAATTGAAAAAGTCAAGCGAACCTTATTTCTTCTATTTGGGAAGCTGCAGAAACAAAATGCCTAATATAGATCATTGTCACAGCAGACACGAAATCTGTTTGCTCTATTAAGCCCCCAGATTCCTGAATGGGGAAGGCAATCGCTACTCCAAGAAAAAATTGTATTATTTTGTTATTATTTACAACTGTCAGCACATTAATAACATTTTTAAGTTTCGTTATATTGTATCAATAATTGATCCTTTATTAGGGAATTGGAAAGCTCGAGACAAATAGCATTTTCTCCATACTGTATGTGAGTACAAGTAATAGTCGCAGGTTGAAACAGATTATAAAGAACCACTTTATTGGGAAAATGATGGTACCCGTACTTTCTCTTAAAATATTGAATGCATCAACATACGAGACGGAGACGTAATATTAATAATATTAATAATATTAATACACTTTATTTAAGAAAGCCTCGATAGTTCCGATAGGCCAAATGCCCCCACCAAATTTTCTCCCCTATCTCCGGGACGATAAAAAAATTGAAAGCTGAACTTTCGCGACTTTTTAGTTTGTCGTATTGGGGTCATTTTAGCCTATTTGCATAACCCACCGTGTAAAGGATCATGGGTAAACTCAAGATGACAGTGATATTTTCCTCATTTTTCTTCAAAATTCCTGTTTTTCTTCAAGAAAAATTGGGCAAAATATATTCTATTTAACGTCAGACTATTATTCACTTAGTTATCATGCAGTTTTTCCAAAGAAACCACATACATCAAAAATCGAAAATAATCTGACCGAAAAATCGTTCAAAGCCAGCGTACAGGGCTCAGTCGAAAAATATGGATTTTTTCACATTTTAGGTTAGAGTTTGATCCAAGGGTATTGGTCGTTAGTTTTACTCCCCTAGCTCAGAGGTAAGGAAAATATCTAGTGGAGCCATTTGGCCTGGACTGGTTCCAAAAATGTCCAGGCAAAATAGAATCAAAAGACAGCGCGAACATCATCTCATGTGTTTATTATTTTTATTTCATACACATTCTGCATTGGTGCTTTCGACATACGAAATAGATCTTTCGATTATTGACGTGGAAACTCTATATTTATGTAGTTTCAGATGAAGAAAATTTATCTTCGTCTTCCCTGGGAACTTTTGCTATATTGACTACAATAAACTACGTTTGTCATGTAAACAGATGTTTGAAGAAGTTGACAATAATTCGTGAGAAATTCACCCAAGTTGATAAAAAGCGCGTGGAGAATTGTTTTGGAGAAGAGATATGAAATTTCTTCAAATTGTTATGGATTGGAGAGTGTGAATATGCCTGTATCACAGGGAAGGTACATACAGACGAAAGATGTGATCTAAATAAGGAGTGGGACTTTCATCACACAGACACTAAAGCCAGGTTATTGGTAGAGATTGAAAAATCTGCATCTTATTTGTACAGTAAGAATGAACCACTACTAAACATCACACTGGACCACGTATTACAGAAATTTGATAGACGACAGTCTTGATCTTGATGTAAAGCACAAAGTCACGGGAAAAACTACTTACGAACTATTACGTAACGTTTCATGTATGGTATCTAATGTAGGGGATGAAATAGAGTGGGCTAGTGTGTCAGGATCTGCAAAGAAATGCTAATACAGTACTTGCCTGCAAAGCTACGCACTGTGAACAATCTGTAGTGACAAAGTGCCAAAAAGTCACCAGTACCTTGGGCCGTTTTTCTACTAGTCTTCTTTCAACGAAAGCGATGATTTCAAGAAAACGTCACCATTAGCGGTATTGTGCGTTTCGTTTTGACACTAAACTATGCTGCTGATTTTCCTTATCGTCAGCAGTTTCTTCATCCCCTTAAGCTAATGATACTGATGACGTATATAAAAATCAGCTTTTAAGTGCCCCAAATGTATTTACGTTAGTGGTGACAAATTAATAAATCACCCATCATATCTGAGCGGGCAGCCTTGATGTCAAGAGTCGAGGCACCGGTAGAGATATATGTTCGTGAGACAGAACGGTGTTTCGCTTATCGGGATTATCGGTGACCCGCAGACTATACCAAGGTTCAGCTATCCATATCTGCTGTTAATCACCAAATATGAGCGGAAATCAACACGAACGTCCAGATACGTTGTAGATCTTATCTGTTTTGCCGAGTAAAGGTGTTCTACGATGTAATCAGTTCAAGTAACTTGGAATATGAGAGAAAACTTGATGTGGCCTTCTTCATATTCGAGGGATTCTAAAAAAATTTAAATCAGACTTCATCTTAAGACATCTTAGGTTCATCTTAAGACTTACCATTATAATGATATGCTGATACATAGTGTTCAAAGTTTATTTTTATTCTAAAGCGAAGTCGTAATAGATTGATATCTCAAACAGATTTGGTGTCTATAAATATCGCGAACACACACACACAGTTATACGGACAGAAATGGAATCCCCAGTGTACCAGTTGTCACAGCGACACAGCTCACCAATTACCAATATATGAGCTGTGGAGAATTTCCATCACAACTCTCTAGATTTGTATCTAATACCACTTATGCCGGTGCTATGAGCCGTGTTCTCATGCCACCCAAGTTGTCACATGAACAGGTACAATAAAAGCGTACCTGAGATACAACATATATTACGGAATCGTTAGGTCATTGGTATGTGCTTTAGAATAGGTTAACCAGAAGACTATACTATGAAGCCATGTGACTTAGTCAGTATGTCGGCACCTATTCCCACTTCCCTTATATGTGTTGTAATAAGTGTATATGTCAAAGTTAATGAGGAGCCGAAGGTATTAATATTGGGGATATTACAGTTCCGTTCAACGCATACATGTACATGCATAGAGCGGCATTTACAAATTAACGGTGGTATATCTTCCCAATGACACAATTCAACGTGCTGGTGTGGGGTGATGATGATGTGGTGTTGGAATGCCGGAGGAGAAAGGACTGCGCTGTTGCGCTGTCTCTTCTCATTTTACCCCATCGAACCAATGAGACATTCTCAATTTATTATATCAGGGTGAGGTTAGTTTTATCTAATCTTATTATCATTATCCTATGCCGATACATTTTATCAAGATCTTTTTCCAGCGCAAAGTTACATGTATTTTTGTATGAATAAGACATAACTGTTATATGAGTGGCTTAGTAAATGTCTTCCTTTGTAAACATAGATTGAAAAAAGCCCAGTCCTGGATTCCCGAGATAAATGAAGTTAGTCCTAAGACAATAAATGTGCCCCGATAGCAGCGACAGGTGCATTTGACGCATGACTCCAGGCTTGAATTTGTGATTCATACTTTTACACACTTTCCTATGCCTACAGCAACGGATATATTTTTGATAAATGGATCACATTAGTAGTTTATATCAAGTTGCCAGAATTATCATCAGTGTAACATAATAGTCCTTTCTGTGAGAATGTGATGCATATTGCATATTCCCCAAAATTAAACCAGTTATAAATTGAACATCTGCAACAGGCTGTAGGCCTCGGAAAGAGATCAGATGAACATGTCGTTGCTATCTGGTAAAATATATTGTCCACGGATTACCTGCAATTATAATTAAGTCCGGGAATGAGATCATTAGCTTTATTGTCGGAATTAAATATACGTGCATATCCAGTTTGATTTGATTGATATCGAAGAAACGTCAAAGACAAAATGTGCAAATCGTCGAAAATTATACCATTACTGTTTTTTTCGTAACAAAAAGGAAGGAATAGGACAAAATGGGGCAAATTTAAATTTAAAACATCTACTAATAGATCAGGGTGGTTAATATACCGTGGGAGATGACCAAACTATATATATAGTCTATTTAATGAGTAACGAGTGTGCTTCCGGTGACCTTTCATACAAACTAAATTGACGCATGCACACAACGCCCGGCACTAAATAGTTGCACATGACGTACAAATGATACATTGTGTATCTTTTTCTTTTACGTTACAAGCGTCTGGTCTGTCATTCATTATTCAGCCGTCGTCCATTAAAAAATATCCGCGTCGATAAGCCAAATACCATTTTCATATTCCGTATAACAGCATTACCACCAAATTCAAAAAGACAATCATAGTATACACAAACATAGTTCCCTGGAAGAGAGAAGCGGTCAACAGTTTTCAATGATGCCGACAAGACATCATGATGTTCCAAATGATGTTTTGCCCCTTCACTTGTGTGGTTTGACGCACCAGGATTTATCCTTCATTGCGTTCGACAAGGTAATTATTCATAGTATAGGATACCCTATTCAATAAACAATCTCTCTTATAAGAAGCGATTTTTCCTGTTTAAGAAGAGATGTATGTGCT
>JAVTVY010036642.1:0-15723 GCA_036873755.1 Hanleya hanleyi | reverse complement strand
ATTACAATTTACAAAGATTGAACGGGGAATTCTAAGAGCAGGAATACTGGTTTCATTTTATTTTTTTGCAAAAGACGAGGCACGCAGAAAACACGCCTACATTATTTTTCAGGCGCGCGATGGTGCTCGCGCGTGATCGCGCACCTCAAATCAGAATGCCGTGCTTGATATATTGTAGATTTCATGGCTCCAATCCCAGAAAGATGGGTCTGTTAACTCTTTCCCCCTTAGACTTGTGGGGAATTTTCTCTCTCTGACCCATAATAGATTTGTAATGGCGTAGGTCTTTAACCCATGGAGACATTTAAATTTTCATACTTCTCCCGCGATGTAAAATATCCCGTTTTATGTCCCATGTCATGTGGAGAAATATTTACCAATGCAATCTCGAAACCAGAGCTATCCGGTCCTGTCCTCCCTACTATGCTCTGGGAGGGCGCTCGGCAGTACGATCGGTCGTTGGATAGAACACAAAACCCTAGAATTTAGAACATAACGAGAGCGTATCTGTGGCGATCAAGCCGACGTCCCGACGTCATGAATGTTACGAGCGCGTCTGAAAGATGACGTAGCCTACTAGAATTCTTTATGCATTCTTGCGAAACATTTTTTTATTCTGACGTCATGACGTTATGACACTGGCCATGAAAATGACTCATGACTGACGTTCTATAAAGAATAGGATATGTTCCAATGGAACCGGAAGGGGCCACGTGAAAGAATTTTTCAATGTATTATGGGATCAATTTTCAGCGACCGTCGTCCCAGGGGTTTGTCGGAGCGGCCAATTTTCCAGCGGAGAGCGACCCCTGGTGGCGAGGTTGTTACCAATGGTCTTCCACATACCCATTCTACGTAATTTGTTCATGTTTTATACCAATATCAGCAACATTTATTCTAAAAATTAGTAAAATCTTGCGAGAAAATGTGTTGTGTCTGCTTTCCGTCTGTTGGAAATCACGAAAAAGGCGAAGAAATTGTCGCATTTTAGTCACGTTTTGCAGCGTTCTGTTGTTGTTGTTTCACTGCAATTCCTATGTTATCGTGTACTGGAGTAAAGGTAATTCTCCCTAGATTCGGGATTTGACAGAAACATAACGATATGGCAGGTTTTGAACGAGATTAAACTGAAAAAGTCCCATATACTTCCCGGAAGCAGAATGACGACGATAATAAATATTCATAAGGTTAAAATAAGAATGCTCACTGATTGGCCAAGGTTGATAAAAGGCCCGGCGTGATTGGAGGAAGAGGTCACGTGGTGACGCAGTCGCTATGGTCACTGTCGGACAAAGAACTGGCTGGGAAAGAATGGCGGATAAGACATTCACCGCGAAGACAACACGTCGTGGGAAAATATGTAAAATAAACTCAGATGGGCAGATTTGACGAGCTAGTCATCAAGGTTAGATACTTTGGTAGTTTATGCTCGCGTTACGTGAAATATTCAGGAATTTGGAAGCAGATTTTACTATTTTTCGAACGTTTATCTTAGATCATACCAAACTCATTTGGTGTTGAATCGCGCATTTTTCGTCAATTATTTTTCTTCCTCTCCTGATTTCATTTTACCCGTATTACAAAACAAACCAACCGTATACTAGTCAGATTTATTTAAATTTTGGCTTTCTGAAAATGTATAGTTTTAATAATGTTTCACTCAAAGTAAACGCGAAAAAATTGCAAAGTAATCCATAACATGGGAACTCAGTGACACGTCAAAATCCGTCTTCATGGGTTTGGCGAACATCCGTCAAAATCCGTCTTCATGGGTTAGGCGAACATCCGTCAAAACCCGCTTATATGGGGGAAAGAGTTAAGGTGGCTCCCTGGTTACAAGAATGAAAATTCTGCGTAGCTTTTCACGCATACCAATTACCTCCCTTGTAATCGTACTCTTGTGAGCGAATGAGATACTTTGACAGGCAATGTTTACGTTTCAGCGACTCATTTTGTAAGCAATTGATACATTTTCCCTTATTTCGTCGAATGGCAAACTCTTTGTTGGCGTGACATTTGTCGATGTCATGACGTTGCATTGTTTGGCCTTCAGTATAAATGGTGGGAAAAAGTGTGAGAGTAGGTAGCTTCAGAGCCCCATTCATGCCTTTTTTTGGACGGCGACCTACATTAAAATTGAGTTATTCAAAAACTACATGTTCCAAGGTATACATATAAAAAAAATGAGAAAATTGACATGACTTTTGAACATTCTGAAAACAAATATTGGATGTTTTACATAGTATTCACATTGTACCAGTTTGCCACAGGAACACATTCTACAAGCTAAAAATTAGAAAAAAGTAATACGCTATGCCCTAATTTTTATATCATTTTCTGATATAGGATGAACTTACTGAGCTGTAAAATTAAAAAAAAAATGGAAAAAATGACATGACTTTGCACCAAAACCAGGAAGCCACCTTAAAGTGATTGTAAAGCCTCAAATAAAGTTTCCATCAAATGAAAGACCATTGCAAACAGTGTCGGAAAATATTTATTGTAATTTTTTAGGATTTTATTACACAGAGTAAACTGCAAATAAGCATGGTATTCTATGGTGGTCTGTTTGCAATCATATTTTGATTAGTGACGTACTTTCGCAGCAATAACATATATTTCAAACTGTGTATGCACTTTCCAATGCTTGATTCAAGCTTAAGGTGTGTATACTTTGAGTTTCAACACAGATCAACTTCCAATGTGCATGTTTCACCAAAATCGGGGAGATGGTAACTCATAACTGTCAAGTCAATTTGAATCTTGCATTTAATTTCCCGGATTTTGGAAAAACATGCACATTGGAACAGTGAGTCTGTGTTGAAACTCAAAGTACACACACCTTAAAGGTGAACTGCAAAGGTTTTCATATTTCCCTATTTATATTCTTCGCGGGCTAGTTAATGATGGAAATATCAGCTCAAATACTCTATTTGCTTTTATTTGAAGCATTTTTCCTCCTGGTAGCTTTTGAAAAGTGATTCAAAGTTAGCATCTCAAGCCCGGCCGATTTCAGAAATGAAATCCGCATCGCTTATCTGCACTTGTTTGACGTTCGATTGTGACGTCACATCAGACCATCTTGCCAGGCGTCAATACTTGTAACGTTCAGTCTCCGGGCGGCTGGTCTGACGTGACGTCACAATCAAGGAAAGATAAGCGATGACGTTTTGCAAATCTGAATTCAGCTGTGCTAGGGGTACCAACTTTTAAAAAGATTCTAGCAGACAAGATAATTCAAATTAAACCAAGTGAAGTAGATAGACCGGTATTTCTATCATTATTCAACCTATATAAAATGTGAAAAGGAGAATCTAAAAACCTTTGCATTTCACCTTTAAGCTTGAATCAAGCACTGGAAAGAGTATACACAGTTTGAAATATATGTATTAAGGCAGTGTGACGTCACTGGACCTAAATATGATTGCAACAGACCACCATAGAATACCATGCTTTATTTGCAGTTTACTCTGTGTAATAAAATCGTAAAAAATTATAATAAATATTTTCCGACACTGTTTGCAATGGTCTTTCATTTGATGGAAACTTTACTTGAGGGTTTACGATCACTTTAACAGAAATGCTCAATTCAGTTGGGTTTATTATGATGTTTTGTATTTATTTGTAGTCCATGTATGCTCTGATGGCCAAGTGTGAAGAGTTAAGTAAGACAGTCCAACCTGTATACCAGCTGGCTGACCAAATGTATCCTTTCTGGTTTAGGATCTTTAGTCATGGTTCCGCATGCCATGGCCTAAGATACAATATGGAGGTATATTTTACAATTGTTTTTAAAATAGATTCAAAGGCTTAATGCTTTGATGGGGGGTTTCTGTCTATCCCCTTGTGTCCGGTCTATATCTGGGACAGTTTTTACCTCTCGACCATTTTGGCCTCGGGGTATTGTCGTCGCCATGTACGTCCGTTACCACATTTTAGGCAAAACCACTTGAGACAACACCACCAAATTTTCAACACTTATTTATCTAGTGCTAAGTCAGACGCCTATCGAAACTGGCTCCCCTCGGCCCATATTTTACAGAATTCTGCCCTTTTACAGATATATTAATTTCTATTTCTGTCCTATATGCCTGATTTTAACCAGCTATATCTGCAGAACTGTGTTCGGTATAGCTACTATATTTTGGAAACTTATTTATATTGTTGTACAAGCCAACAAAGGATTACTCGCCTCGGCTTATGGAGTTATGCCCCTTTCGGATGTAATAATCTCCGATTTTGTTATTTGTAGCTGAATGTACAAGTTATATCTGCAGATCCGTGTTAGGTACAGCCTATTCGTCTCGGTTCTTATTTTACACTAGTGCTAAATCAGACGACTGTCAAAAGTGGTGCCCCTCGGCCCATACTTTACAGAGTTATGCCTTTTACAAATATATAATTTTTCTATTTCTGTCCTATATGCCTGAATGTAACCAACTACTGGTATATCTTGATCATCCCACATAGACCTATCTCTTCCCCAATTCACACTACACATGGGTCTCAATCACTTGCGGAAAGCCGAGGGGGTTTTGATTAGATCAATCTCATGTTCATCTACAGTTCCAATTTTTGTTGAGTGGATATTGTCTTGGGGGGGAGCGGGGGGAGGGAAACAATGTGTCATATACCATAACTTCAAAGGTCAGATCACTGCAACTCCAAAATCATGATCAGGAAATTGCATGTATTTCTGTCAGTAGATTTGGAGAGACAATAGGGTCATGTGCCAAAATTTAGGTCAAGGTCACTGTGACCCCAAATCAGGAAATCATTAGAAATCACACTTTTTTGTGTCAGTATAGACACATTAGGGGGAGGCGTGTCACATAGCAAAATTGAAATCAAAGTCACTGTTGCACCAAAATCATAATTTTGTTTGTTAGAGGATGTACATTAACGGAAGATGATATGTACGCATATACTGAAGGCAATTTTGGCTCTTGTTATATTTTATATAGATTGAGTAATGATGGAAATAATGACCTATCTATTTCGATTGCCAAAAAAAGCATTCAAAAAGTTGTAATCAGATTTGCGAACCATTGTCGCTTATCTTTTCTGGATTGTGACGTCCAGGGCTCGCAAAATATCAAAAAATCTGGTTGCCCTTCGGGCAGCCAGTAGTACAAATTTACTTGCCCGAAAATATTTTTACTAGCCCGAATGATAATGTGTAACTTGAAGTTCACCAATATATAGAAATTCTTTATGGACCACAGATGGCTTTACTACTGAGTTTCAGATTTGACTGAATCTGCGGATAAGAGCGTGATATAAATAAAAACAAAGATTTTTTTCAGAGGCAGTTCTTTCTTTGCAATATAATAAGCAGTGCGGAACAGTCTTGTCATAAACTCAAAATGTGATCTGTTCATTTTGTCAACAATTTTGCGCATTGGCGTTTTTTCGGGATGATCGGCGGCTGCTTGGGCTCTTGTGGCGAAAAGAACAATTATGTGTTCGAATCGGGTCCTTGCGGAAATGATTTGTTCCACCCAAGAACGGATAGTTCGCGTCCGCCAGCTGAGGAAATCACCTGTAGCACACTCGACAGAACATTTCAGCTCTTTGATCATCGTACCCCAGCCAAAAGTATTCCTTCGCCCAAGAAGGCAGAAATGCCCGCTTTCGTTTTCCTTCATAGTCCTGATCCTTACGGCCAGTATTCTCTTGCAGACGTTTATCCCCCGTCGCTGGGAGTTCACGATTAGCCAAATACTTGTTCATTTTAAACATCTTGTCAACTCACACAGCACTGTCAATGTGGTCCGTCCCGCGCAAAATGATGAAGTCTGCGTTGATTGGCCGATATTAGTCCGTAACCAGATCGTCGCGAAGGAGATTCCATGACGCGTGTTTACGTGACGCATGGTGGGATACCCACAGGGTTTTTCCAGTTATGGCCGACAGCATGACTTTCACTTTCACCGCGATAGTTCGAGTTGATAGGCAGTCGAGGCCGCCGACTACAGCAAGGAACAACATATTTTATCCAGTAGCATTGACAATTACAGCTAAATTTCTGATTGCCCGTCGGGCAGACAGTTTGCCAGATTTACTTGCCCGACGTAATTTTTGGTTGTCCCGGGACGTCGGGCTAGCTAATTCGCGAGCCCTGACGTCCCGTCAGACCAGGTGCCTGTAGACTGAATATTACAGATATTGACGTTGAGCCAGGCGATCTGGTGTTAGGTCACAACTAATGTCACACAAGGGTATCTCCATCCTCGATAACACCAGGGGTATCTCTATCCTAGATATAGCCCCTGGTATGCTTGGGCAATGTATCGCGATCAACGACACAGCGGCATCCTGCACATATTGACCAATCAGATCACTTAAGCACCGCGACCATGGCGACCGTGACAACAGATTCGAAAACACCATAGCTTGTGCGATACCCAGTGACAGATGAACATGCACCTTTTCAACAACCATGAACATTAATAAATATAAAGGAAACATAGTTTAAAACAAAATCTATTTGAAGAGAAAATAAACCCATTCATCTACCATCAAACATCCAACAAGCCAGGCAAATGTAGAAAACCCCGAAGCTTTAAAGGCGGGCCGCGATGTCAGTGTATCCGACCTCACCTTCCCACTGAAGGACTTGAATTGGATTGAAACTAACGGATTTCTATAAAATTTCACTGGTCTATCCATTAATATTTTATTCTTATGCATGCTTGGATTAAATATTTTACATTCGGTATCAGCGAATAGTTTAGCAGCGAGAGTAACACCCAAACGTATTTTACCATCAGCGCAGTTTTTCTAGGTCACGTAACTGGAGTGTGGGCGGAACGCGGTTTGCTATGCAAGTTGGTCAAGGGTTCGCCTTTGGCTCACAAATAGAAAGCTTGACGTGGTGAAGATGGGGTATCTCTGATTGCTTCTGTCCTGCATTTTACTGGTATTTCCTTGACCCAGAGTTACAGAAAAGAGATCAAAAGGTTGTTGGACTTATTTGAAAGCCAGCTAGATGCCAAGACGTCGTGAAACCATCCCGCTACTTATGCTCATGTTGTCTGCAAGAGTTCTGTGAATGCTGCTTCAAAGTTGACGTCGTATATTAGGCAGATGTGCAATATTACTGGATATACCGGTACTCAGTGTAATAAACATACACCAGCTGTCTTCATCTCATCATCCACCATTATTCTCTGTGATTATAAAAGCATCAACTATATATCATCTAGATCATCCATCAAAGAAAGGGTGCAAGAATTGTCATACTGCCCCACGCAGACATATAATTGTCCGGCCTTCTATCGAGTTTAACTCTGCCTCAACACACCAGTCTGTGAAGTGGTTATTTTATTCCAGCTAATGGTTGTGCAATAGTAGAGAACTCGCATGTTTATGGTAATCCCTCTAATAATTCAATCCCCCTATCAAAATTCATTCGCTCCCATCGCCGATTGAATTGGGGACATGATTCAGTCGGCTGTTCTAATGAATTTAATTGCTGTCTAAAACCATTGAAATACGGTACGAAAGAAATAATGGATTATATGCATGATTTTGGACCATTTTTACAACTTCTAATAAATTTGATCACCCCCAGATTTCATGGTGGGAAATTTCAATTCCTGTGGTTGAATTATTAGAGGGATTACTATACCATTGCCATTTAGATAGGAAGAGCTCATATTCTGTATGAATCTACTTGTTGCCGGTACCCGAGCGACCTCCGTATTGTTTTGACAGCAGACCCCACCTTTGTTGTATGTACACCATGATCAAAGATACATCTATTTCCTCTCAAGTGAGTTCTATGTTTATTTCTCATACATCAATTTAAATTGTCAGTTTCTGTGGAGGTGTAAAAAATTTAGATTGGAAAGCTCCGGAGGAATAAAGCTGGGACTACTTTTCAGCCATCTGGTGAATAACTTCAGAAAGTCCTGGTACATAATCTGATCGCTGTGCTATAACCCGTTACAAGTAAATTATTCACTTGTAATATTTCAGATCATTAGACTTGACAAAACCCGCATACAGTATAGGGCAGAAATAACTTAACCTTGAATGTGACTAGAGGAAACCGAAATGTGAGCAAATTCTTGTACTTACAAAAGTGTACGCGGTTTGATCGCAGCTGAAAAAAAAATACTCTCAACTACTAATGTACTCGGCGCATGCTGTGATATTTACCAAATGCGTCAAAGCACATCCAATGCCCTTGGTTGTATTAGAAAATCCCCGACAGCGTTTTTCTTCAACGTGATATCAGAGCTGGCATGTAGAAGTTGCACGCTTGTTTCTCCACTCCACACGTCAGCTTTAGCACCGCATTATTTTAACCGCGATTTGCATGTGAGGGAATCTTGTTCAAGGTTAAGTTATTTCTGCCCTGTGCTGTATGTTTTCTGGTCCAAACTTGAATTTCTGCTTTTTCTCATTTGGCTTCGGACCTGTACAAATTGCAAAAACAAAACTGTGCCTTGCATGTGGTTTTCAAGACACTTATGTTTCATTCAAGGTGTTTCAAAGATGAAAGTGAGTTGAAAGTCAGTTTAGCAAATTCTGTTCAACACCTCCAGTACATTTTACCATTCTTGGAAAAAAATGTTTGAGATACATCTAGTCATTTTAAACCAATTTTGTCTCTTAATTGTCGCATCTCATGCAGTGACAAAATGTCTACCGGAGTATTGAATATGTGAGCTTTTGATACAAGTGTCAGTTCAACTGTTTGAAAATACAATGAAATTAATTTCCTTGTACGAGAATAAATGGATTTTATAGAAAGTCTGATGCATCATGGGACTTCTGAAGAAAAGATCGGGTTTGATTGGTGCATTCATGTGGGGGTGGGGGGAGTTGAGATTTTTCAGGAAACCATAGCAGATTCTGTGGTCTAATATCTATGTAATGTGTGCTTCAGAGTCAATTATATAGCTATGAGAACCCACAGAGTGTTTCCTAAATTTGAAATTGCAAAACATGGGTTAAGCAATGATGGGGGGGGGGGGGAGCAAATGACCCCCTCTCAGTACATGTATGTGGGAGAGCACACTTTATAAGTGCCACACCAGGAAGCATAGGTAACAACCCCATAAAAGAACACCACAGCAATGCAAGATGTCTTGAATGAAATTCTTGCAATGCAACAACATTATCAGAAGTCTGAAGGTGCCTTGGGGTTTCCATGATAAAGATCCATTTGACCACGAGCAATATTCATGTCTGTCGATACACCAGCTTTCTCTAAATTTCCCCCCCCCCCCCAAATAAGGTGCATGAATCTATTTGTTAAAGTGTAACTGTGGTACTTTTGCATGTTTTTGTCATATTCAGGATAATCTAATAATAGGATTTGAATTCGCTTCTTGTTTTACGACTACATTTTTAACAATTTCAATGATATTAATGTTACTGTAGAGTAGAGCAGAGCACCACAAGCATGTCTGAACTTGTGATGTTATTATGTAGTGATTAATCATGTCACAATGCAACATTGTCACAAATCTATTCCATTCTCTGCATTGCTGTGATATCCCGCAGACGGAGCAGGACACTCGAAGCAAGACGTCGTTAATCAATAATCAGTCATCTCCGACATCAAAAGGGATCACAAAGACTTCTCTCCCACTTTAGGAACCTGCTTTTGAAATCCTCTGACATGTCTGACACAGAATACTTTTGCAACCTGTAACCATCTCGGTCATCTTTCCGCGGTATGACTGACCCTGAGATCGTGTGTATTTATTTTCAGCCTACTTTCGGCATCTGCAAGAGGGGAATTTCCAGAAATCAATACCACGTGACTTCGTCAGCCAATCAGCTAAAGTCTACCGACGTAACCCCAACGTAACCTGCCATTTTCAAGTCATGTGATGTCCTACTTGTTCAAAATTGCAGATCTGCCCCACCTCTTGGATGCTATGAAAGTTATTCATACTTATATATATTGTAAGCCCATGCAATATCTGTTTCCGAAGTGGTATGAAAACCTGTAATTTGTCAGATTTCTCAAGTCTGTTCTCTGCCGGATGAAGGTTGAACAGAATACGATAAAATACCGAACATCGCTCCGCGATTATGGAGACACACGATTCGCAAGCCATCTTACGGATGGCAAAGTGTACATAAATGTATACTTTTGCACTGTGTGGGAAAATCTTTATTACATTTCATTATTCACGTCGGCCTTGTCTTGAATATGACATAAACTTACACAATTACCATGTATAAAATGAAGTCTCGTTTTACATTGTGCCTGAAGAGTAATATTATATATTTCTCCTTCAGTTTCCCTTTCTATGTTGTAGTATATGTATATAGCTATAACGGTTGTGTTCAAGAAATTGTCGACTTGCCTCTGCATTCATATAACGCAACTCACTCTCTAATATGTATATGTATGTAATAATCCTGTATATTAGTATTTGTATTTTATACATATATGCTGTGAAGCATAATACATGTATATCGATGTATTCTTTGTACATAATTGTACTTGATTAACTGTTTATAACTTGAATGAGATGTGTTTGTACAATTCTGAATTCTCCACTAAATTATGTGCGACTCGTACTTACATGTATTCTGTTCAAATCCAATGTATGATTTTATATATGTTTATCACAGCCGTATAGTGTACATGGCCAGTTATGAGATACTTATGGTTACCATAGCAACTGGTAACCAAGCGTTTTATTTCAGGAACTTAAATAGTTGAAGTGATTTTTTTCAATGAATATGAATCACAGACCCTCACTTCTGCATATCCGATAATTAAGATTTCATAACCTGTGTAAAACCAAAATAAAACCCTTAGTAACCTGTTGCTATGGTTACCATATTTCTGAAAATAATCCAAAAACAAACTTATTAGTTTGCATAATTGTTCAAATAGACTATATGATAAGTTTGAGATTGATATTCCAGCATAAATTTGGCTCATTATCTCGAGTTCACATTGTGACATCACCAAATCTCATTTGCATAAAATTCCTGAATATCATATTCAAACTTCAATCTCCAATATATCTCCACAACTGTTGTGAGATGCGGTAAATGGTGTCTTACTCAGAATAACGAGTATGGTACTATCTTCTCAGAGAAGTGACCCCAGACCTTTTGAGTTCTCCTTTAATATTAGAAAAGTTTGAAACTGACTGCCCAACTTGGGAATCATCTTCCCCAGACAAGACTTCGTCCTTCCTGAAGTTACACTTCTGACCTCGCCATAGGTGGATGGATCGCATAGTCTACAGCGAGCTAGACAGTTGTTTGTTTTATTCAGGCAGAACCCGGATAGTTACGATTCCTCTGATTGGTCAGTGTAAATATAGCATAAACTGACTGACACTCATACTTGCCATTACAGCACCATAATCGTACAGTAAGCATTTTTGCGGAGGTGTGGAGTAGAGCTTTGTGGAGGGACCCACCTTGTCTGGAGACTATGCATTCATGGGCTCTCACCTCAAATTATCTAATGCAGCTATCCAATACGTGTTGACATTCAAAGAGTACGCTAAGATTTCTCTATGATGTGGACTATTTTTTTTTTTGTGTATACATGTTGTACTGGGGAGAGTTGAAAATTCTAAATTTTTGTAATACTGTACCATAATACTTAAGATTCCATTTCACTGTGATGGTTACTGCTACAGAGTTACCGTAAAACATGTATTGTTAAATGTTGTTACAGATGTATGTGACTATACCAGTTAGTGCTATCATAACAATCCGTTGTTTGTTTTTGTTGCTGTAATTTGTAGTTTTTGTTGTTAGAATATATGCTGTAAGACTTGGGTAAACTTACATGCTTATATATGTCAATGTCACCAGTTTGAACATAATCCTGGTGACAAGAATTTTAAATGACGTTTCTCCAAGTTGGACAGTTTTCTCTCCGAGCCAAGCCCCCAAAAATGTCATTTTACTATACTGCACCGCATGCTTCCTGGCCCTTTTAATATGAAGATTAGAAAGCCTTCACAGTAGAACGGTCTGGGATAGATCATTTCTGTTTATAGGCGCGGTTACTCTCGACACTCTCATACGGGTAAACCCGACCTGAACATAGATGGGTCAATTTGATTAGGATAAGAAAATGCGGGTGCGTTTACACTCATCGTCCACAGTGGAGTAGTGGAACCCCGTGACAGGGGGCGCCTCTGTGCCAATTATCATTGAGAAGCCAATTTGTCACCTGTATAAAATCGGTAATCATGTTACTAATTATCCAGGTCAAACTTATCCGAGTCAAATGACCTCACTAAAATTGCATGTCCACTACAGATTATTCCGGTCAAATTTACCCGGGTCAGCCCACCGATATTTGCCGGATTGATTATCCGGATAAAAGTTATCCGAGCCCCCCTAATTTCTGTGGTGTAACCAGACCGGGCCTGTCTAATGCTGTAGTGTACTTGATCTCTCCACACAGCTGAGGGTAATGGGAGACATATCCTCCACACAGCTGAGGGTAATGGGAGACATATCCTCCACACAGCTGAGGGTAATGGGAGACATATCCTCCACACAGCTGAGGGTAATGGGAGACATATCCTCCACACAGCTGAGGGTAATGGGAGACATATCCTCCACACAGCTGAGGGTAATGGGAGACATATCCTCCACACAGCTGAGGGATATCCTCCACACAGCTGAGGGTAATGGGAGACATATCCTCCACACAGCTGAGGGTAATGGGAGACATATCCTCCACACAGCTGAGGGTA
Organism: Hanleya hanleyi; assembly: GCA_036873755.1. NCBI lineage: Eukaryota > Metazoa > Mollusca > Polyplacophora > Lepidopleurida > Hanleyidae > Hanleya > Hanleya hanleyi. The sequence goes on along the minus strand of JAVTVY010036642.1, from coordinate 3,013 downwards.
ATGGGAGACATATCCTCCACACAGCTGAGGGTAATGGGAGACATATCCTCCACACAGCTGAGGGTAATGGGAGACATATCCTCCACACAGCTGAGGGTAATGGGAGACATATCCTCCACACAGCTGAGGGTAATGGGAGACATACAGCTGAGGGTAATGGGAGACATATCCTCCACACAGCTGAGGGTAATGGGAGACATATCCTCCACACAGCTGAGGGTAATGGGAGACATATCCTCCACACAGCTGAGGGTAATGGGAGACATCCTCCACACAGCTGAGGGTAATGGGAGACATATCCTCCACACAGCTGAGGGTAATGGGAGACATATCCTCCACACAGCTGAGGGTAATGGGAGACATATCCTCCACACAGCTGAGGGTAATGGGAGACATATCCTCCACACAGCTGAGGGTAATGGGAGACATATCCTCCACACAGCTGAGGGTAATGGGAGACATATCCTCCAAGTAACATGACCTGATTTTATTGGTGCTTGTTGTACATTCTGTCTGTAAAACAACTCGTAAAAATCAGCTTTTCAAGTTTGCCGCTTAAATCCAGGTCTCCTACTCTCAATGTTCCTCTGCTGATTCAGACCATTATCTTCATGCCAATTGGCTGCTGGAACCGTGCTTTATCATTGTTGTACAATTATCATGTCCTGTTGCTCAGGAGGAAACCAATGATGACTGACAAATTAGAACACATGATCAAATCTTATTTCATGCCCACTGAGAAAAAGATTGATCCACACGACATTTGCTGTAGTAAAGAAAGCCTAGCCGAAAGCCAATTTCAGGCCTAACTTGGGCACCTGTTGAGAAATTGGTGAAATTTTGTGCGAGAACATGAAACTTTAGAGCGCAAGGATTGGATGGGGTGAATATCAGGATTTCTGGTCCATGCACCAGGAATTGGCCCCGAGCACTCAGAATAGATGGATTGACAAGGAACTAAGGTGCGTGTGTGGAGGAGCTTACCGGGCCTGCATCTGTAAAAGTGATTTTTATTGTCAGACCATGGAGCATTGGCCTATGCAAAGCACCTCCCATTGGTCAAGAGGTTAAAATATGTTAGTCTAAATTAGAGCAACTTTGCTTCATCGATTCTTGCAAGCAGTACATTTTCAGACACTAAAACAATCACCGATTTGTTGGTTTCCAAAGCATTATCCTCAATTTAACTTTAGTAATTTATTTATTGCATCTTCAGATAGATTCAAATAAAACGTACTAAATACTCTGTTTTGGGACTTTTTTTTTTCATTGACATTTTTGTATCCTTCTTACGGTTGGTTGTCTAATGGAACTGGCAGTCAAAGCTGCAACTAGATGAACCATAAATGAGAGATATGGTGCAATAATATTTTCATATGCCAGTCAATTTTGATCGGATGTATTATGTTGTGGCACCCGTCTATCTACACATGTATCCGTTACTCAGCTTCCCTTCTGAATGTAACCAGTCAAAAATTTTTATTCGATCATTTCAAAAGGACCTGGTGCGGTTTAATGAGATTATGGCTCCCATGAGGTTCGGTTTGGAGTGCCAAATGAAATATCATGTGCGAAAGAAATTTTTCCATTAGCTTAAAGTATACTATCTTGTCTTATGCTCTGAGTATTTTGTGGGCCCTGGGTCTCATGATTTTTATACCCCCCGACACGTAGTGTAGGGGGCGTATACTGGTTTCAGCTTGTCCGTCCGTCCGTCCGTCCGTCCGTACGGATGTCCGTACGTCCGTCCGTAACATTTCGTTTCCGGAGCATAACTTGACAACCGCCAGTTGGATTCCTCTCAAATTTGGTATGCAGCTACCATACCATGAGACCTTGCTTGGGATTGCGTTTGGCGCATGTGCGTCTACAGGTGGCGCCACCTAGGGTCATTCCGTAACATTTCGTTTCCGGAGCATAACTTGACAACCGCTACTTGGATTCCTCTCAAATTTGGTATGTAGCTACCTTACCATGAGACCTCGCTTGGGATTGCGTTTGGCGCATGTGCGTCTACAGGTGGCGCCACCTATGGTCAAAAGTTTCTCATGTCAGTCCGTAACATTTCGTTTCCGGAGCATAACTTGACAACCGCTACTTGGATTTCTTTCAAATTTGGTATGCAGCTGCCATACCATGAGACCTCGCTTGGGATTGCGCTTGGCGCATGTGCGTCTACAGGTGGTGCCACCTATGGTCAAAAGTTTCTCAAGTCAGTTCGTAACATTTCGTTTCCGGAGCATAACTTGACAACCGCCAGTTGGATTCCTCTCAAATTTGGTATGCAGCTACCATACCATGAGACCTTGCTTGGGATTGCGTTTGGCGCATGTACGTCTACAGGTGGCGCCACCTAGGGTCATTCCGTAACATTTCGTTTCCGGAGCATAACTTGAGAACCGCTACTTGGATTCCTCTCAAATTTGGTATGTAGCTACCTTACCATGAGACCTCGCTTGGGATTGCGTTTGGCGCATGTGCGTCTACAGGTGGTGCCACCTATGGTCAAAAGTTTCTCATGTCAGTCCGTAACATTTCGTTTCCGGAGCATAACTTGATAACCGCTACTTGGATTCCTTTCAAATTTGGTATGCAGCTGCCATACCATCAGACCTCGCTTGGGATTGCGTTTGGCGCATGTGCGTCTACAGGTGGCGCCACCTAGGGTCAAAAGTTTCTCAAGTCAGTTCGTAACATTTCGTTTCCGGAGCATAACTTAACAACTGCTACTTGGATTCCTCTCAAATTTGGTATGTAGCTACCTTACCATGAGACCTCGCTTGGGATTGCGTTTGGCGCATGTGCATCTACAGGTGGCGCCACGTAGGGTCAAAACTTTTTCTTGTCGGTCCGTAACATTTCGTTTCCGGAGCATAACTTGACAACAGCTAATTGGATTCCTCTCAGATTTGGTATGTAGCTACCTTACCATGAGACCTTGCTTGGGATTGCGTTTGGCGCATGTGTGTCTACAGGTGGCGCCACCTATGGGCAGAATTTTCTCAGTTGGTCC
>JAVTVY010036641.1:0-16208 GCA_036873755.1 Hanleya hanleyi | reverse complement strand
TTTTTATTCAACATCAATGAACGTCAGAACAACAACGTCATAACAATAACGTGATAATAAAAAAACAAGTGGCCTGCGCGCGCAGTGTATTTTAAGTTAACCAGAGAAATGGAGCATGCACATTAAAACGAGAGGCCGTCCAGTCATAGACGAGGACATCACGGTCTTCGGCTTGACAATAATCATCAAACATGTGTACGATGGTTGGCATAGAATGTCCTCTACTGCGGTGAGTGAGATAAACACACAGTACTGTCCGCACACACTACTCAAGGGTCCTTGTAATCTTTGAGTATTCCAACGCCACATTGTAGTAGAGACGTCCATGAATTTCACCAAATCGGGATGTAGGGGTGCAAGTCCGTAGGAATCAAAATATTCGCCTTGGCCTAGGGTGTCCACGCACACAGCTACTCAATGTTCACCGGGTCGAGACCCCGGGTCTGTATTCAGGATGTAGGCTGCTGGGGTGGTGGAGTGGGTGGGAAACACATTGCGTGGAAACACACCTCGAAAGGGGATCTTAGGATCTCGCTGGAGTATGCCCATCAGCTGTTCTGTATCCATGACTCTAGTTGGCGTAGTCACACAGCACGTTTCTTTGCTGATCCACGGTTTGACGAGTACCCCCAGGCCGAGGACCGCGATGTACTCGTCTATCACTGGGCCGCCCATCATTTCAATGTACAAGCCCCGTTCTGGGCTTAATTTAATGACAAGACCCTTGTTCTGGGCTTGAATTAATTACAAGCCCCTTGTTCTGGGCTTCAGTTTTCACGTGGTTGTTCTCACGTTGTTGTTGTTGTTCACTGAATAAAAAAAAAATGAGATCTCACCAAAAAACCCTGTCTTGTGTGTTTTATTCCTAATGCATCTGAAGATTCAGTGAAACTGAAATCAGTGGTGTAGGATGGGGCCAAAATATCACCCATCAAGGTTAGAATGCAAGCGCACTATAGTAAAAAATAGAGAGCCAATGAAATCAGCCCACAGACCAAGTACGTGTATTTGGTCTAGGTATGGAGCGGGCATTTCATTGAGGTGCGTGTATACGGTGATTGAAGAGACTCGTCCAACACGTATAGATTATGACTATAAGTTCTTTGTATTCTCCGAACCTTGCCGAAAGGGAGACCGTTTGACAGGTGACCTTTTGATCCGCGCGTGCGCACTGCCGGGGATGACGCGCACTTCCGGACAACCCGCGTGATGACGCGCACGCCGCTCGCGCTGGGGGGCGCCGGGGCGGGGCCGCGCCGGGAAAAACAAAACCCGGAGGGTTGAACATACGGACGTCTAAGAGGAAACATTAGGAACTCTTCTATGTTTGGAGGCAGTTTTAGTGAAAAACCCGGAAGTGACGTCACAACCCCCACGTGACCTGCGTATATACTCCTGTAAAATAGAGCCGATTTTATTTCTTTGGAGGGGCAAGGTGAATAGGACTTGCGCTTTTTATACTACTAAACTGTGAAGTAGATTACATCTTACATAGGCCTTAAGGCCGTGATATGCATATGAAGTATTCTGGGGCATGGTCAGTACTTCCCAATTTTCCCTTCGTCTACTACTCGCCGATTTTTTATTTTTTTATTTTTTTTATTATTATTATTATTATTATTTATTTATTATTTTTTATTTATTTATTTATTTTTTTTCTCTGTTTTATTGTCAAATGCAGGTATTCAAATGATTTGACAAATGATAGCGTACAAACGATGTAAACATAGGGAAAATTATTTGAGAAATTGTAGTTTGTTTCAATCAGCTGGTATGCAAAAGAATCTCATAGCGGCGTTCCAGGACAGCTTCAACACTGGACGCAAATTGTTTCCTGCAAGATAATAAAATAAAAAATAATAAGGGGAGAAAAAAGTCTGCGCAGGTGGGACTCGAACCCAGGTGTTCTCGATCAACAGCTCAATGCGTTTCCATTGAGCCACGACCATGTTGTTGCTTTATAAAGATGTTAACTTCAACCAGAGTTGTATGGTTGGAATAATTCATTTGTTCATTTGAATTAACGTGGTACTACCACGATAAAAAACATGCTAAAAAAAAAAAAAAAATAACCAGGCCCAACCCAAAGATAATATATGCCACCCTACGCTACGTAACTGTTGCTAAAACCATATAAGGGGGTTCCCGGTAAATTTGAACAAATGATGACGTCATGACCGAAATATCAACAACGCAGTTTCCACCGAGGCCGTGTCTTGGCCAAAACCGATAATGTCGGTGTGAATTTCAATGGATGTAGGCGAAATAAACGTAAGCTATCCTTCTATCACACACAAACTCATGTTGGCCGCTCTCAAATTTTCGTACAGGCCTTATTGCGAGAACTTGTGCGAGACGTGTGCACGAAAACTACGTGCGAAATCAGGCCTATTTTCTCATCGCATGGGCGGAAACAACTGCCGATCTATGGAAAAATATTACCTCAAAGGCAGCAACCGAATTAGCAATGTAAGCCTGAACAATTATATTTTCAATGAATACAAGGTTGTCTTGAGAAATATATCTCAAAATATGATTAATTAATGATTTTCCATCATGACAAACGAAAAACCGGCTTCCAACAAATATGGCGGCGGGTATTCGAAGCTCGAAGTCAGAAAATTGCCAAACTTCAAAAATTCAGATCTCATCAACCAGAACGTCTTATGTGCTCACAGTTATTGACAATATCGTAAAATATGTATACTTGCTAACCTTAGTTGGATTCGTCATGAAATCATTTAGGAATAAGTAATTCGGGCACTTTTTGTGACATAGCAAAACGAAGATGACAGCCGTTTCCCTTTTCGCTGCGATGGTTTACACGGAAAACCGGCTCAGTTATAAAAATCCATATCTCCGTAAATATGAAATGTCCAAACTTTTTACGTCAAGACAATATTCTCTTATATGTGTACTTCCTATTTCCCGCAGGAATTTATGCAATATAAATTTTATCTCTGTATCCATTGTCTTTTATATTATTTTGTTATTATTATGGCATTTGCCATACTCTATATGTGAGAGAATAGAACTTTATTTATGCTAATCAAAGCGCCCGCAAGGAGTCAACAATCAAAACATTACAAAAATTCCAACATTACCTATCCAGCCCTCCCCATACCCGAGATACATACCACTAAACAATATATCATGTAATATACAAGTACCATGGTTTATATTTTGTTTTGCTTACTGCTGGTGTCACTTGGGAAGATAGACACTTTATGTAGGAACTCAGCTACAGCTAAACAAATCAGTGGACTCTCATTGCTAAGTATCCAGGTAAATTGAGTCGAGCAATAAAAAGAATTGAATTGACTTGTTTGTATTATTGAAATTACCTTGTATACGTAATATATAGTAATTGTTCACCTGAATAAAACATTGTTTCACGTTCTATCAGAATTCACGCATTATTTATTTGTAGCCGAAAAATAATGTTTTCATCAAACTGAAAAATCTTTCAGACTTTCAAGGAGGGCCCCTTGAAGACTGTCGAATTATCCACACCACCCCAACTTTATAAGCCGATATTCTATTCTGTGAAATACTATAGCGGGATATGAAAACGCACTGAGTCACACGTGCACTCGCAACAATTCGCAACAGTGTAATGAAATGTGTTCATTTTTTAGGCGCTCATTTTCTACGACCTATACAGCCAACGTGGTTTATTAATATGCACACACATATGTTTTTCTTATAGTTCATTGGCTGAACACCCTCTGTTTTGCCACACCCACCCCACGTGGGTGTATGGGAGGGAGAAATTCATCTACCGTCACACCCCAGAAACAGAAAACCGCTGGGGTGTCGACACCATGACACCAGGAAGAGCCAGGAAACATGTGTGTGTGTGCCGTTGGCCGAAATTATTAGCTTGATAGTTTAGTGCGTTCATTTCATTCATGTGGTAAACTGAAGACCGGATTTATACCGATGGAAATATCTGTGAATTTCGAAAAAATCCGTGACAAGCCAAGAAACAGAAAACCGCTGGGATGTCGACACCAAACCAGGGAGCATGTGTGTGCCGCTGACCAAAATCATTAGCTTCATAGTTTAGTGCGTTCATTTCATCCATGTGGTATACTGAACACCGGATTTACCGATGGAAATATCTGTGAATTTCGAAAAAATATATATGGAATGAGATTCGTGGTGATACCCATATTTTTTTAGGATACGAATGCATCGTGATGAAGGCTTCATGGTGTGTTATACCCACCTAGGAAAACAAGTGAGAAATGACTACATTGTAGTCAAAACCTGCGGCAGTGGCAATAATACAGTGAAAGACATATCAGCGGAGGTAGTGGTAATTGTAGAAAAAAGCGCCATCTGCCAGTGTTTTAGATTTGTATCTAATACCGCTTATGCCGGTGCTAGGGGCCGTGTGGTCATATCATCCAAGTTGCCACATGAACAGGTACAATAAAAGCGTATCTGAGATACAACACATAGCACGAATCGTTAGATTCTTGGTATGTGCTTTAGAATAGGTTAACCAGAAGACTATTCTGTGAAGTCATGTGACGCAGTCAGTATGTCGGCACCTCTTCCCACTACCCTTATATGTGTTGTAATTCATGCCAAGGGAAGTAATTTTCAACTTGTAACCCACAATTGTAGGGATTGCGTAATAGTTCTGATACCATATATATATATTCACCTTCCCCATTCAAAATCCGACGATTTTGACTGGGCCGTGCCGTCTATACTGAATTGAAGGACGAACTCAACATGATCGCTTTGGCAATGTTTTGGTACAAGTATCGTGTATGCCAAGTTTCAAAACATTCGGTTCAGTCGTTACTTTTTGCAAATCAAAAAGGCTTTCAAATATTTGGAAATCCAAACAAATTTCGAGGATTTAGTCATAGTGCGAAAATCTGCGCTCTTCAGTCTCCCTTCTCGCTAACTGTGCCGATCAAAATGGAAAATTTATATTTCCTTCAAAATTATTTTTCAATAAATTTAGTATCAGGTCTATCACTTTGATCTGTGAAACTACGGAATGGGATTTAAGGCTTTATCGAACTGTCCAAGAGGCATAATGATACTTTTTCCCTATTCAAGCTGAGGTCTGTTACAGTCTTGATATTCGATTAAAATAATTAATTAGGTTTCTGCATTTACGTTCGTTATCATCTGCGAACTAAATTCCTTGCCACTCTTTTCCACGCAGCAAGTCAATACCAAGACATGGTTTGCTTCTTCTATATAAATGATTAACTATTTCATTCTTAGGAAATATCATCTTATCTGGCATGTTCCGCCAAGCCTTTTCGAAGGTTGCTAATTTTATTAATTTCTTTTCTTTAAAATCAAATTCTGCAAACAAGAAACATTTCTAGTCAGTATCTATGGATATCTTCCTATACTCAATTCGCGAATATGTTTGTCACTAAGTCATTCCGAAGGTGATTCAAGTGCGAAGTTTCGGGGCTAGTTCACTAAACAAGGTCTGTGTGTAAGAGAATGATGTCGAATTCTCGTTATTATCTTTTCATACATCAAATTGTTGCATTCACGAAAATGACTGCCAAGTTAAAGTCAATGCGAAAGGTATCTAAGTATCAAAATCAAACTCAAAAACTCCTCCAGCAAAACAAAGGCCCTAGCTTTTGGCCACGAGATCAACTAGATCGTTTTTATGGTCAGTATCTGCTATATATGACGTAATTCCATTCGTAAAACTGATTGACAAAGTATTAACGTAAATTGTGTATAGAACCAGTAAATTCTAGCAGAAATGGGCTCTGACTTGAGAGAATGATGTCAAATGCAATATGTTTCTGCGCATTGTCTGCTGATACACATAAGTATTGAATTTACGGAAGTGATTAATGCTATTCTAAAGGGATTCTGAGTGCGGAAGAGGACGGGAACATCAATACCAGCGAAGCAAGGCCCTGGCTTACGAGAATGAGGATAGAGAGGCTATGTTCCGAAAGAGAATCATTCAAAATAGCTATTTGCCAAATGTCATGCATGCTTGTAACCGAAAGTGCACAATATAACTGCACAACTGTGAGGTATTGTTCGCGCACAGGGGTGTCTAACTCATTAAATACTACATAGTCATTTCTGTCCCTTCGAAGTGGGCTACCATTTGAAATTGTCCGGTAATGAGTGAGTCCATCTGAATCCTTTCGTCGGCAAAATAAGCATTCAAGATCAAAAATTTAATTGTACAAAGACCAGTCAAAGGCAGAGTACAAAATTTTAAGAGGAATACAACAAGAGAAACAATGGAACAGTGATATGAATATTAATATTTATATATATGTTATATCTGAGAGATATGTTATATCTGAGTGTTACCGTTGATATTAGAACCTTGATTTATGGCATGAAGGTGCTTTAGGGGACTGTTACCAGCATGTTTCGAGCTGACCTACTTTTGATGAAAATTTCTGGTGATTTTTGATTAAAATCACTGGTGAATCTAACTTGAGCCGTGCCCATCTTAATATAGGCAGGATTTCAACTGGGGGTACAAGAGTTCAGCGTGCGCCGGAGTCCTAATGCCTACCCTACTTCTTATGTCCTGTGACGTTATTCACACTGGGCATGAAGGTGCATTAGGGGACTGTTGCCAGCATGTTTCGAGCTGAACTACTTTAGATGAAAATTTGTGATGATTTTTGATTAAAATCACTGGTGATTCAAACTTAGGCCGTGCCCATCTTAATATAGGCAGGATTTCAACTGGGGGTCCAAGAGTTCAGTGCGTGTCGGAGTCCTAATGCCTACCCTACTTCGTAGGTCCTTTGACGTTATTCACACTATTTTCATGTATTATAAATCCAATCCGGAAAATAACGAAGCAATAATTCATTCCACAGAATATAGTTGCAAATGAATTCAAACGCGCCTGAAGACAGTGTTGTAATGTGAGATCGGAGGTTGAAAAGAAAAGTGTGGCAGAGATCACACTCTGTTAGCGCATGCGCATTTCAAAAAGTCACAAGAAGAAGAACAACAAGAACAACAACAACAACAACAACGCGAGCCTCCCGTAGACCTGCGTGCCGCAGGTAAAAACAGCCCCCAGATATGCATCAAACGCCCGGGAGTATGGAATATAGGTATACATCTGGACTAAACTCTTTTATCAGGTAAGCTAGACTTTAGTACTATACTTGCGTTGAAACCCATGCAGACAACCTATTCAAATTTCAATGCATTGGCAACATAGCGTCGCACGAAATATACGCGCCCCTGTTGACCAGGATTTTTATATACTCCCACAACAACAGACAATTTGAAGACAATTTTCTAGCGGGGTGTTTTCTTGAACATAATTGCTGTAATATACTCTTCTTTTTGTGGACGCTAAATATAGGGGAGAAAATGGCAACATTGTGACCAAACCATAACAGTTGACAGCTGTAAAAATAGATACCGTGGCATAAAATGAGAGAACATTTCAATCTGCCAATTTTCGAGATGAAAATTTTTTCTTGACGAAATAGAAATGAACGCGAATCTATATTCTACAAAACATTTTTTTCTTGACGAAATAGAAATGAACGCGAATCTATATTCTACAAAACACTAGAAAATATTAGCGTAGGTGAATTTTTTTAGACTCATTTTAGACTGTTTTGTGCTTTCATCGAAAGTGAAAACACATCTCGAAAAGTGTGTAGCAGGTCGATATAAATCTTCAACCTAGATGTAAAAATAGATACCGTGGCATAAATTAGAGAGAGCATTTCAGTACACCTCAAAAAAAATGAAACCTGGACGGGTATCCTTCATCTCGAGGGAACGCAAGTTCGATTCTTGCTTTCATTATGTGAGTATGTGTTGGACATGTGATCTTTAAATTTTATTATCATCAATACACCTAAACGGTATAGTTCAACCACACCCCCAGCCCAACCGATGCCCCCTCCCCTAAGCTTCACTTTGATACCTCACTCGACCCCATCGGACCATTTTATCTAGGGACTACTTTTTCTCCGCGGAGGCGACCGCATCACCGCCAGACATGACCTCATCCCCGCGGAGGTCCACCACCACCGCAGCCGCCATCTTAAACCCACCACCCACCCATCCACCACCACCACAGCCGCCATCTTAAACCCACCACCCACCCATCCACCACCACCACAGCCGCCATCTTAAACCCATCACCCACCCATCCACCACCACCACAGCCGCCATCTTAAACCCACCACCCACCCATCAACACCACCACAGCCGCCATCTTAAACCCACCACCCACCCATCCACCACCTCCACAGCCGCCATCTTAAACCCACCACCCACCCATCCACCACCACCACAGCCGCCATCTTAAACCCACCACCCACCCATCACCACCACCACAACCGCCATCTTAAACCCACCACCCACCCATCCACCACCACCACAGCCGCCATCTTAAACCCACCACCCACCCATCCACCACCACCACAGCCGCCATCTTAAACCCACCACCCACCCATCCACCACCACCACAGCCCCCATCTTAAACCCACCACCCACCCATCCACCACCACCACAGCCGCCATCTTAAACCCACCACCCACCCATCCACCACCACCACAGCCGCCATCTTAAACCCACCACCCACCCATCCACCACCACCACACATGACCCCATGTGACACAATACTCGCTTCTGATTGGCTGATTGGTCTTTCTGCCGGAACTATGCACTCATTGACCTTTTGTCACCCTCCCGTGACCTCCCTAATATGCAAATTTCTGAGGTCAAACGTGGTCGTTTTACTCTTTGTATACTACTCACAACGCTACCTCTGTTCCAGTAGTTGCGGAATTCCTTCTACATCTGCACCGAAACCGGAAACTTCAGGCAATCACTATGGAGAATTATGCTTCCGCACTATCCCGTGTTTGACAGCCGGTGTGATGGATAAGAATGTCCTAGTGATTAGTGCCTTTTCTATTCCAACCAGTAATGGACACTTGCCCCCAATGTGGAGAAAAATGTTCTAGCTGGGTTAGAAGATAGGGGCCGGACACTCGTAGCCACCGGACATTCTCAGCCTCCACATCGGTGTGGAGGCAAAGAATATCCGGTGGATAAGAGTGTCCTGCTTCTATCTTTTTAACCCAGCTAATGCCCAGTTGACATCTCTTAACCCAGCTAGGACATTTTTCTCCACATCAGAGATTAGTGTCCACCCTTGGTTGCAATAGAAAAGGATGTGAAGAGGGACACTAATCATAAGGATACTCTTAGCCATCACACCGGTATTGATATTGGACAGGACGGTAACATATATCAGCCTTGCTCCAGTCTTTCTCACTGCAGTGTCGCCGAAACCGCCAGCAGTTACCAAAATGTGACCTGTGGCCGTTTGAATATCATGTGTTTTAGATCGTCATGATGTTCAAATGAACAATCACAATGGAAGCTTGACTGGCCGGGGATACATACCGTACTGGACTTGGAACGTCAGTGGTTGGGATTATATGCAACAACGTCATGTCTTGATGGCATCATTGGAAATCTACGGTTTCCCTGTTGTGGGAAATTTCCACCATTCTTCCTAGCGTCCAGTGCTCCACCTACGTCCACCATTCTTCCTAGCGTCCAGTGCTCCACCTACGTCCACCATTCTTCCTAGTGTCGAGTGCCCCACTACATTCACCATTCTTCCTAGTGTGGAGTGCCTCACTACGTCCACCATTCTTCCTAGTGTCGAGTGCCCAACTACGTCCACCATTCTTCCTAGTGTCGAGTGCCCCACTAGTCCACCATTCTTCCTAGTGTCGAGTGCCCCACTACGTCCACCATTCTTCATAGTGTCGAGTGCCCCACTACGTCCACCATTCTTCCTAGTGCCGAGTGCCCCACTATGCCCACCATTCTTCCTAGTGTCGAGTACCCCACTACGTCCACCATTCTTCATAGTGTCGAGTGCCCCACTACATTCACCATTCTTCCTAGTGCCGAGTACCCCACTACGTCCACCATTCTTCCTAGTGTCGAGTGCTCCACTACGTCCACCATTCTTCATAGTGTCGAGTGCCCCACTACGTCCACCATTCTTCCTAGTGCCGAGTGCCCCACTACATTCACCATTCTTCCTAGTGTCGAGTGCCCCACTGCGTCCACCATTCTTCATAGTGCCGAGTGCCCCACTACGTCCACCATTCTTCATAGTGTGGAGTGCCCCACTACATTCACCATTCTTCATAGTGTCGAGTGCCCCACTACGTCCACCATTCTTCCTAGTGTCGAGTACCCCACTACGTCCACCATTCTTCATAGTGTGGAGTGCCCCACTACATTCACCATTCTTCCTAGTGTCGAGTGCCCCACTACATTCACCATTCTTCCTAGTGTCGAGTGCCCCACTGCGTCCACCATTCTTCATAGTGCCGAGTGCCCCACTACGTCCACCATTCTTCATAGTGTCGAGTGTCCCACTACATTCACCATTCTTCCTAGTGTCGAGTGCGCCACTACATTCACCATTCTTCCTAGTGCCGAGTGCCCCACTACGTCCACCATTCTTCTTAGTGTCGAGTGCCCCACTACGTCCACCATTCTTCCTAGTGTCGAGTGCCCCACTACGTCCACCATTCTTCATAGTGTCGAGTGCCCCACTACGTCCACCATTCTTCCTAGTGTCGAGTACCCCACTACGTCCACCATTCTTCATAGTGTCGAGTGCCCCACTGCGTCCACCATTCTTCCAACGTCGGCCAGTAAGGCGTTATCACAAAACGACAGCGTTAGCTACCAGAATATCGGAACTCCACACATTGGCCGGCAGCTCCTTTAAATGGACAGCGGATTTAGACGAAAGCTTCTTTCCGTCCTATAGCCAAGAATGAATCTATTTGTAAAGGATCTTCTTCTTATAGACCCTATGAAATACCATATGGTATGATATATCAGACTTTGTGGGTTCTCTACACGATAGATTACTGTGTCCAGTCAGAGCTCTGCTTAACTGTTCACAACGAACAGATCCGAAGATCCAGACATTCTTTCTATCATAACCCGATTGGCAGTGGATGCCTGTATTTTTGCAGTACAAACTCGACTTTCCCCAAATGTATTTCCGGGACATGTCAGTGCAAATGCGTAGTGTGACTACGATGGGTCTGACTGTGGCAGTCCATGCAGCGGAGAGAGGGGGAAGGGGATCGTATGCAAGGTCAAGATCGGTAAGCTAGTTTGATCGCTGTATCTTTCTTGAGGCGAGGAGACATTAAGGATAAGACGATGCCACCTGATTATTTCCACCATTTACCTTCTTACTTAAACTTCCTTGGACTCCCTACCCCTCTACGAACGACTTGGGAATTATCAAGGAATTGTTGGGCATACTCGTTCGATGGCGTGCTCCGCACAATCGAGCAAGAGACTGCAAACCTGTTCCCTTCTCTTCCGTTGGGAATTTGGCAATATATTGATAGAAGGTGAACATTTGGGCAAGGAATATGAACATTTAGAGACAATGTTCGTCTTTTATAAATCCAACTGTCTTTACTCATCCAACCCGTCCTACCCATTGCCACGTGTTATGGTGTTGTTGCGGCGGCATCTTGCCTTATTTTAAAGTGACTGCCCCACTAGGTCTCAACATGCAGGACTATTTTAGGGCACTCCACCCGGCAGCTTCCGCATTACTGTCCCGCAAGTTCTCCACATGTTCCCATCCCTGATCTCGGAGGACAGAATGACTGCCCCAAGAGTTTTAGGAATATTGTGGGGCATCCTGCCTAATTTTGAAACGACTGCCCCACTAGTTCGACCCCGCACATTTCTTAATACTACCCCACTAATTCCCCGCATATAGGGATATTTAAGGGCATTTTTCTCACTCAGAAATGTATTGTCCCATAATCACCCCACATGTAGGGATAGTGTGTGTCAATTCCCCAGGCACCTTATCTTATTACTGTCCCACAAGTTCCCCACATATAGGGTTATTGCCTCTGATCATGTAGGAATATTGCGGTGCCTGTTGTCCCATTTTTACCCACTAGTTCCCCACATCTCCGGTAGCTACGGGGAACGTACGGGACAGTGTGTCCCACAAAATTCCAGCATGTGGGGAAGTAGCTGAATATTTATTGCAAAATGGGACAAGATGCCCAGCAACATTCCTACATGGGAGCTTTTGGGACAGTCCTTCCGATCTCCGCCCAGTCATATTCCTACATGTGCGAAATTTGTGACGGGTTGACTGCCCCACAATATTTCCACATGTGGAGTGGTTATCCGGGCCTACACATCTAACACAGGCATTCGTCCATGATTTGGAAACATTTGACATTTGCAACATTTCTCCAGTTAACAAATCTTGCGTGCGGTTGATATATAGGCCTAAATACATAATTGCAAGTTATAAGCAGGGTTTAATCATATTCATTCACTCACCCTTACATAATTACATGCTATAAATGTTTACAGAAATTAGTACCGTAGCCTTTACGTTTCCTATTTTCCCACGATCTAATCATTCCATATGTAACGGTCTGTATACCAGAGTATATATGTAAAACTGCACTTGTGTCTGCCTTTATTCGCTGACCAACATGATGTTGAGATCGTGTCTTCATTCAGTCCTCGCCGTTTTACTGGCTTTCACATGTATAGGTGAGTACCTTGTACTTCATTTTAATTGTAAGGAAGGAAACATAAATACGTTTAACACTGATAGTAAGGTTGCATTTTTATGTCACATATATCAGACTGTCGGATTGAATATGCTAATCGTTATAACACAACTATGATGAAATATAGTTCTGACAAAACTTGAGTAGGCCTAAAACGTTATATATTCACGGGTCCAAGCGGCAATTTCAGGATAATAATTGGCATAGATTCAACATAACTGCGTTGGAAGATAGTTTCGACAGCATATCAGTAAGTTTATATGTTCAAGTTCCAATTTAGTCCAAGCTATTTCTGTCCCGAGTTCAGCCAATACGTGCAGATTTTTGGTGGAATTGTGCATTCGTTGATGAAAGCATTAAATGTTGCACAGATAACACAACTGGGTCTTGGGATGATTTCTAGATGTCAAGCCATCGTGTACTCGTGTCGCGTAGGACATAGCAGCCATTTTGAAACATGACCACCAGAAACCCATAATGGGTCGATACTCCATGTAGGAAGCTACTGCCTGGGTCTTTGTGTCGCTGAAAAGGCACAAATCTAGACACATTTTTGCCCCCAGACTTGGCTATTGTATGCATTGTCTCGTGATTCTTACATGGAGTATGAACTCCATAATGGCATATGAAATTCAGAACTCGATATCAGGTTGGGAAAATATATCCACAATATTTGTCAGGCTATCGATGGAAAACTTCATAGCGATGTTAGACAAACACAAGTGAGCATATTACTGTCACTGCCGACATCAAAAACCTCTTTCAGTCAATAAATCAAAAACAAAACTACACATGAACATTATTCCATTGGCTTTACACATATTTAGGGCTGGAGTATCGGCCACCACCAGAAAACTATTTCAGCTTTTTATCTATATATGACTTCTAGTGGCCACTCGCGAACTTAAGAGGTTGGGATGACTTCACATTAGACTGAAAACTATTTCTGTGAACATTGGTGAACGAAGTTCATCATAATATCGTCATTTAGAATGCATAATACTAGATTGGATTTGGCCGGATATTGGTGTTTTGGAATTCCCCATCGGGCGGGCGTCAATGCCTAAACAAGGAGAAACAAACTACTCGTGCCACAGTAAATAATCCTGTGTAGATGATATTAAGGATGCATGACATACATTATAAACAGGAAATATACTCCCTTGCATCTGAATATTAAAAAAAGTACATATATCAGTTCATCTTTGCAGTCTTAAAGTACACAGCCAGAAAAAAAGGTGATACTTATCACCCTAAAATGGTGATGACACCTTCACCCCAAAAAGGTGATGAGTTAGAGCCATTACCCTTTTCCACCATCACCTTAAAAGGGTGATGGCTATCACCTTAAACGGGTGGTGGTTTTCACCCTTTTATCACCCTAAAAGAGTGATCAGCAATGAGTGCAAATTTTCATG
Source organism: Hanleya hanleyi (assembly GCA_036873755.1). Classification (NCBI taxonomy): domain Eukaryota; kingdom Metazoa; phylum Mollusca; class Polyplacophora; order Lepidopleurida; family Hanleyidae; genus Hanleya; species Hanleya hanleyi. The sequence goes on along the minus strand of JAVTVY010036641.1, from coordinate 2,167 downwards.
TCATCGCCCTAAAAGGTTGATGATCATTACCCTAAAAGGGTGACGACCTGGTTTATCACCCCAAAAGGGTGACGACATTAGCCATCACCCTTTTTCGTCACCTTTAAAGGGTGATGAACAGGCATTACCATAAAAAGGTGATGGGCCATCATCCTTTTTCTGGGTGTGTATGTCTGTATACATCATGAAAAGCAGGTGGTTTCTAAAGGTTTGAATAAGAGATGGCTATCTGAAATAAAAACGACTGATCAAACAGAGCTGATATGTCCTTGCTCTGCGTATATGAACACACAGCAGATGGCATGAGAGACGAACAGAATGCACACGAGTACCTGTGATATCCACTAATCCGCGTTCGTATTGTACGCTTAGTCATAACTTTGCAGAAAGCCTGCATTGTCTGTGCGTCTCTCATCATGCCGTGTGCAAACAGTGTTCTTGAACACGTCTAGAGTTATGTCGCTTTATTCTAATATCCACGGACGGTGATAGAAAATACTAGAAACCCACCGGTTCGCCCATTTGATACGTCAGGCGATTTGACGGGACTTGGTCCGGGATGAAAACATGGCGAAAATCATTTGATTTTTATGTTACAACCGTCGGTGTAACTGACGATAAACAGAAACGAGCACTGTGGCTTCATAGGGCCGGAAAGAGGATACAGGATTTTTTGGAGACATTATCGAGCACTGGTATATTCAGAGCATATGTATCTGAAAACAGTATATGAACAGTTGGACGCCTATATCAAGCGAAAAAGACATTTATTCCGTCAAGCTACACAGTTAATACCCACGGAAAGTATGGACGCATACGTCACCAGACTACATAATTTGGCTTCTACGCGTAATTTAAAGAAAAAACTGATGAAAATATATGTGATCAAGTTTTGGATATACCGGTATGCCATTCTGTTCGACTTAGACGCAGATGACTTCGTGAACAAGATTTAACATTATCTGTGGCACACACTGAGATGGAGTTAATGCTATTAGCATTAGTAGAGTGCAAAATGTCGGTTCGGGAATTCATACATTTAATTAGTAGTGGTGAAAATGTCACCCATGCCAGCAGTGAATGCTGCGAGGGGTCAACGTGGTAAACGGGGCACTGTGCCCGATGGCGCCTGTCGTTAATGTTGTCGAGGTGGGTGAATATCATATTCTGCCAGAGACTGTCCTTTTACGGACAGAACATGTTTTTAATGTTCAAAAATTTGGCATTTGAAGACGATGTGTAAATCACGAGCTTATAATGTTCAGCGATATTCATACCGTAACAGCGGTAACTCTGGAAGGAAACGGTATAATGAAATGCAAAAATGAACCACTTGGTCAAAGATGCGGCTCAAAATTTGTCTGAACTGCATGAGGATTATGTTTATGTTGTGGATACGCGGCCGAACGAAACGAAAAAAGTAATAGTTCATACTGAGAGTCAACCAATGGAAATGCTCATTGAATCGGGGGCAACAGTGAGCATTATTCATGGTAGTAAACTGGAAAATGATTGCTCATGCTAATGTCGCGTTACTCCAAGCAAAACAAACCTGTTTTCTTTATGGTGCGTCAAAGCCATTGGAAACACTTAGGAAACCCCAAGAAAGGTCGTGTCCAGTTCGGCAATACAACCGAAGACAGCTGATATTGTTGTCGTACCGGGGGCACATGTTACATTGCTTGGGCAAGAGACTGCCATACAGTTAGGTCTATTACGTATCTCTCTAGGAGCAGTCATAGCTTTACTCTCTGAGCATGAAATCAAGAAGAAATAGTGATTTATTTTTCAGATTAGAAAAACTCAAGGGTTTCCAGGGTAAGATTCACAGTGACACAGAAGCCCGTCATGTTGCACGGCCAGCCAGGAAACTGCCTTTCAACATTCACGAAGCTGTTAGCGAGAAATTTGCTGAATTGGAGAGAATGAATTTGATTCAAAAAGTAAACGGTCCCATACCCTGGGTCTATCCAATTTTGATCGTTCTCGAATCAGGTGGTGATGTTAGGATATGCGTTGACACGCGCACAGACGCTGAAGCAATTAAACGTGAACAGCGTTTAGAGAAAGTAGTGGTACATCTGCGCAAAGGTGTTCTTGCACTCCAGCCGGGTGAGTGTATGTTCAGCATGAACAAACTTGTGTCCATGGGTCACCTTCGTTCGGG
>JAVTVY010036640.1:0-17162 GCA_036873755.1 Hanleya hanleyi | reverse complement strand
CGATGAAAAGTGGGCAAAAACTATTTTATTTCAAATCACATTAATATTTACTAATTTATCGTGCAGTTTTTGCGGAGAAATTGCCTAAATAAAAAATTCGACCGAAAAATCGACCAAAAAATGCCGTTTTTGAAAATGACGTCACTGTGACGTCATCAAAGCGGCCATCTTTTATTTCTTTACATTTTCAGGTAGAGCTTGACCAAATGGTATAGCGCGAGAAGTTTCAGCCCCCTAGCTCAAGGGGTAAGAAAAATAATTAAGCGGGCCATTTCGCTCCCCCCCCCCCCCAAGTCTGGACAGGTCCCAAAAAACCTAGGCCACATAGGGTTAATTGAATGGAGGCAACATCGGACTAGCAACTCGATTTTGATTGGCGGACTACAGCCGAGGACTTGAACGTTTAATACCTCGGACTAGAAGATCAAAACCGCGGATTAAATAAAATTCATTCCCATAAATGAACTCAGGGATTTTTATTCTCAGGTGATGCGGTTTAGACCCGTTTAGGCCGAGGAATTGAAGCAATAATTCGACTGGTGTACTTAGATCGATGTATGAATCGATTTAATCTTAGGCACGGAAACCCATTTCTGTCCCCTACCGCCAACCACACACGATAACCTATATCTTGATAAATGATATAGATGTTACAATATGTACGCAATTGTCATCTGGTACTGGAATACTACAATGTACAATACGGTAATTGCTGCCAGTTCCTCTCATATTTCGGACAATAGGTTTTGTTCAGGGATCACGTAAAGAGTTTCTGATTCGTGACCTTCCATATATGTTCAACTATGCGAGTTTTCTATCAATAAACCTTTTAAAATAAAGGTCACAATTCATACAATTTGATCATCGAAAGACAGCATACTAATATTACACTTATTTGAGTACATTTCCTGGAAAGTCGTGTGGGGCAATATCCGTCCCGCAAAACACAAACGTATCATCAATAATTATGTCTCATAGCACGCACACTCCTTTCTTCTAAATTAATCGAAATTATCATATACTAATCCCTTTTTAAGCTACCGCTACAATTAATCCTAAATCGTACATCTTTCTATATGTCATTCAATGTTTGCGATTGCGAACTAATCATGCTAATATTATTATTCTCTTGTTCTTGGGATAAAATTTCCTTAGTATTGTATTAATCCCAATGGATACATACACATATGTGCAAATGGAATCCTGATATTGGATGTTTTAACGTTTAATTTTGAAACTTTTTACATAAAGACATTATTCTGAATTATTGTATACACATGGATCAAAATTTCAAATTCATTTATTGAAAAATCATCATTTGTAGTTCCTGTAAATCCATCCATTCCTGAAGTCAAATCCATACTATTCCATATATCTAACAAAAATGCGATATTTGATTGGACAGATGGAATTTTAGACTTTATTCTAGAATAACATAATTCTGCTCCCTAAACCCACTGCTGCGCAGCGCCTTTTTGTATAATATAGAGGTAAATGCCTAGTTCAAATTTGCGTTTTCTCTGACATTGCGGTCAGTTTTGACCTCTGGTGTCTTTTTTATTTTTATTTTAAGGTTTTATCGAATATAGCAGAACCGGTATTTCTAAAATTGTAGCACACTTGGATATGTTTCTTATCAACTAAACCATAGTCAAATATATTTTGAAAATTATACGAAAATACATACAGATACCAGAGGAAAAACGCAGTTTTCTACAAATTATAAAAACAGACTCCGGCACGTACAGTTTAACATGATCAGTTTTCTTCCTCAGTCCGATTGCGCATGCCTCAACTAAGCTCTTCAGCGACAGTCAAATTACCGTAATATCATAGGCAATTCATTATCCATTCAGTAGAACTTTCAATCCAGTTTTCATATTTTACCCTCATATTTCCAGGAAGTCTGTATTATAGAAAAGTTCAGCAAGATATAACGCATTCCAATAGTTCCCATTTTAGTTCTAAATTTGTTGTCTCCCAATATTGAGACATTTCCTCTGATATACTGAAAATGTTCAAAAACAATAGATTACAGATATCTGCAAATATGTGGCCTAATCAGCGAATAAATGAAATGTGCCGATTCGAATGCATGCTTGGACAAACCGGAATGGGAGTGATGGTCTGTGTTTCGCCAAGTGTTACGTACTTGTAACGACTTAATCGCCCGTGAATATTAATCTGTACCGCTGTTTGTCAGCGAGCTGTGTATACAGTAAAACTATTAACTGTCATCCCACAATTTCAATAAAAGACGAGGTGGAGTGGGGGGGGGGAGAGATCGAAAGGTCGGGAGCAGATAAATGCTGAAAAGAATTGCTGGGAATAGTAAGTGCAGAAGCGCGGTAAAAAAAATTAGTCCACCTACATAACTAAGCCTGATGCAATCCATGGCAACAGCTTGGGGGTCGACTCTTGAAAAGATGCAAAAAAATGTATTTGTTCCAAAATGCCGCTAGCTTTTTCCATAATCCTCGAATCGAGTATTCCATAATGAAAAATAAACCAAGCTAAATTTTTGGGGTCCTTTGTGATCAATCAGCATTGCCGGAAGTTCAACTAGCTTCGTCATTTTACACAAACAATTGTGTTGGATTCGTCACATCACGAGGCCTCATCCAAACGCACACAGTTATCCGCCTGAGAACAGCGCGGCTATTCCCCGTTACCTCTATATTGATAAAGCACTGTATGTCTTCACTATATACTACGTCGATAACACATCAAATTGGATTCCGATTGATTGCGTAGTCAACATTTGTTACTCGTTGAGATATTCTATTTCGAAAAAAAAATGTGCTTCCTGGTATTATCTTTCCTGGCCATAGTTCCGAGGCACCATATGCCTGTAGTTAATTATTTCATAACTTATATGTCTGTGCTTTATGTTTTATGTTATGTGATATTAATTTATTCAGGTTAATATTTTTTGTAGATCCGTGTCTTCTGCCAGTGCGTGCATGCGTATCATATCGTTCCAGTTAATGTGTATTTCTTAGTTATTCGAATATTCTGCTAAAATCTAATACTACAATACCTATATTCTCACGTATTTATTTATCGACATACAATGAGACAGTGGAGTTTCTATGTATGTATTAGGGATTTTTTTAATTTTAATTTATTCTCTCTAATATATAACTGTATAAACCATTTTTCAGTTTCTCTATGTTGTACTCTCGATGCTGAATTGTCAACATTTTATTGGTTTCATGGGATAGAGCAAGCCCCCTGGAGTTTTATTCCCCCACATATGCGACTATTTTGCTTAGGGGTCACGTCCAAGTAATCGAGGCATTTTCTCGATGCCTTCGAGATCGATCGAGAAATTTCTCGGCTAAAACCTCTCCCGGTTTGCTTCCGGTTCTATCTCGATCGAAACGTCCCGGTTTTCGAGATGGATACAAAATTGATCGGTAATCTCGAAGGGAGTCCCGGTTTGTATATGTCCGTGTTTTGTTGCACTTAAATTGGTCGTTTCTTAGCTTCTCAGGCGATCAGAGTGTTATGCGGGTACCATATTTTGGGGGGCGATCGTCGTATAAGCATATTGCAGCCTAAAATAGAATCCCGACAAGTAATTGTTTTGAAGATGTCTTTCATGTTAAATGTTTAATCGATATATCCATTATCTGATTTTCCTGAACCCAATTGACGAAAAACGTTTCATTTATCTATATAGTTTAATAATATAAAATTGAATGATTTTCTCACACATTGATTGTAAATCTGACTAATATCCGAAGAGGAATAGAAGACACATCAACTGGATATAATCTGAATAATAATGATTTGGAAGCATTCGATAATTATTGTTTTATAATAATGTTTTAAAACCAAACATAGACAGTTTCAACCGAAAACCGGTGTTTTAACCTCGGTGTGTAATTCGTTTCATAATTTTGTATTATTCATTGTAGATTCCATTTTACTGAGAATTACTGTCTTGAGCTTTAGTTCGAGTGGGAGATTATGCCAACAAAGTTTTTTTCTTATACAAGCTTGCCTGGTAGAGGTTAATAATGACAAAAATGAAAATCTGAACTAGAGGTGTTGATAATTCACACCACAGTCGGTCTGTGAAAATCGTCGGCTTGAAACAACATCGAATAGAGACAGAGGTTGATTACTTTGAAAGAAAAACTGGGGGAAAACACTTTTGGCGGGGATTGATAAGATATTCACCTTCTATTATTTATTGTTAGTTTCATGTGTCTAGCAAATTAACTAAATAATGAAAGTAATTAGCGGTCAATTCAGTGTGCAATCAGGCTTTAAATCAACGTCCATGTACATTTTACTACCACGTGTTGTCAGTGTAAACAGCTTAAGGGAATGCTCAAACACTTCGATCGCGCGTTTGTTTATATTATCCGGTTTCCAATGCATTACCAGTCGCTCCTGTGGTCTTTAGAGCTGTTGTATTTCTGAAAACCGGGGAAATCAATGAAGAAACGTGGTACAATAATTTTTCTGATATACTTTCAGATAAAAAAAACATATAGAATTTCATTCCAGGCTTGTAGAATTTATTTCAACCCGCAGTTCCTGGACATATCTCATGAAGTGATCGAATTCTAAAACAGTTTCGAAATATTTTACAATGAATAATATTGAGCCAAATTATGTAATTCAGTTGTTGATGTTTTTTTTCTTTACCATACATAAAAAATTACGCTGTCAGAGCAAGTATGCGACTACAGTTCTAGATGGAATAACGAAATAATCATGTTTACTGCACTTCATTACCCACGGCTTAATGCATATGTACTCGCCAAGATTAGTCTGGCTGCCACAGAGAATACATATACAGCGAGCACACGCCTTCCGAATGGTTCAAACGTTCATTTGAAGGCATCTCGATTCCATTCTCGAAGCGAGTCGATTTATTTCGAGGGGAATAGAGGAACCGCCAGGAGTACGAATAAATTTTGTTGTATCTAATAACAGTCTTTTGTTTAATTTTATCCTACATGTATTTTGAGAGGTCTGTACAAATTTTCTAGACAAAACAGCCTGTTATAAACAATTCGACAAGTCACCATGTTATAACCATAAACGCAGATCTACTCTATTATAAGCTAAATTGTATGCACATGTATGAGGAAATTACTTTTTTGTTATTCTTTTGTCTCGCAAATCCAGAGTCGATTGATGCATTTCTATTTTACGCGATATTTTTTCGAATTTTGGGGTCCTGGAACCTTAAATAAATACATATCTATGTGTTTATATGCGTGTATCAAGACATGTACAGCTTATATATGGACAAATTATAGCCCAGTAGTAATAATAATAAGGTTTCAACATGTTGTTGTCGAGCTCAGTTGCTCTTCTCTAAAGGGTGGTATGACGGTTTAAGCTCGACGTATTGTGCCATGAAGATGTAGCGTCAACCATAAATACGAAAGACAGTTTCCCTACGAGTTGATTGCTTTAAAGCGTCGATCGCAATACCGTTCTTCTGATAAACTAAGCTTACAGATGAACACGATGCCAATGGGAGGCGTTTCGCGAATGCAAATTAGAGGAACATTATTTGTTGCGGTCGGGCTGCGTTTGAGAACTAGTATGCAAGACAGAAAATTAATGCACCTGTACAAAGAGTCGCTTGTTGTGGGAATTTCTTTTAATACATTATGTAAAAAAATCATAACCCATCCTTCCAAGCTCCTTACATTTCAAGTCGATGGAACATTTGTGGGAGGCGATGGATCGTGTGTTTGTGGCAAGGGGTGTTCACATGATAAATTTGAAGGGATTGGGACAAACCCATGCGAGTAGCCTATAATGCCATTTTACGCCAATGTATGACGTTCGACGTTGATATGTAGCATACCAAGGAATATCGATTCACAGCCAGATAAAAAGGTGATACATATCACCCTAAAATGGTGATGACAGCATCACCCAAAAAGGTGTTGAGTTAGAGCTATCACCCTTTTCCATCATCATCTTAAAAGTGTGATGGCTATCATCTTAAACGGGTGATCAGCAATGAGTGCAAATATTTAGGTCATCGCCATAAAAGGGCCATACGACCTGGCTATCACCCTAAAAGAGTGACGACCTGGCTCATTGCCCTAAAAGGGTGACGACATTGGCCATCACCCTTTTTCATCACCTTTAAAGGGTGATGAACAGGTATCATCACCATAAAAAGGAATGGGTCATCACCCTTTTTCTGGCTGTGTTGATTACAATGTGGTTGCAAGCATTTTTCAAATTCAAACAGATTTGCAGAGATAGTTTCTACGATTTTCTAATAAGATATCAAATACCACCAACGAATAAGTAACCAGCAAATATGTTCCGAGTTAGTCTAGAAATTAGTGCGATACTTCCATATATTTATATTGAAGAACATAAGTTTGCATCTTTGGTATTTCCAGTTCCCATCTCATCGACTTTTCTTGTTGGAGCCATATGAGATTGTAGAGCGAGACTGGCGGCGGTTGAATGGACAACAGGTTGATCCAGAGTTTTGAAACCCAGGAACGCCAGACGCGGCTTATGAGTCAGACGATTATGGAGCAGTCGATATCTGGGGAGATTTAACAAGCCGCATGAATAATCGAGGACCGAGCAAGAACTTCCTTTCATTTGTGAGCTGACGATATAACACTATCTGGCAGGTGCAATATGGGGTGTACCGTAGTCGTTGGGAGGGGGCGGTGGTATATATTGCAGACATAACTTCGGGATAAGCTCTACCAGCGCGTCTGTTTCAGGTATAAACCGCTGCGTCAGGGTGAGTGAGTGAGTCAAGTTTAACGTCGCTTTCAACAATATTTCACTCATATCGCGACGAATAACAAGGCACCACCCAGCCAAGTTTTGCTCCTGCTTCTTCAAAGAAGAAAATGTCGGTGGGTGGCATTTTGTACAACTGATATACGATCGAGACCGCTGCTTTATGCTGGCTATGAAAGGCTTTTGTGCTCTCAGGGATCCGGTTAACTTGCGGTGTACTTCATTGCTCCAAAGTAAATATCTATCTTTGTTGTCTTTGTACATGTAGTTTCACGTTTATTTATGTAAATAAATCGAATATTATCGGTATTCTATCGTCATGAAAATAAAACGTTGTAATTTGTATAACATGAATTTTTGCATAGTGACAACATAGTTATTATATCTATTTCATTCGATCTTCGACTGTTTCTGTAGAATTTCCTCGGTAAGTATATATGCATTCAATGTTCGTCCCAGACGTATCTTATTTGTGGCACTGTATAACTACATGTACATACAGTTAATTCATCGACCGTCTTGGAATGGCGTGTTTAGCTTATTGACGTCATGACGTTATTATAGCTGTTATTGTTGAAACAATATTCAGTAGACTGAAGGACTCAGCCTAGGCAACACACAAATATTGCTTGTTGTACACGACGAGTTGTCAGCTCGAGAACGGTGATGTACAACGAGCGCTGCGCTCTCACCTTTCGAGAGTTGAAAAATCGCCGTGTCCCACTCTACAACATGCAATACCTATTTTATTATACCGAACGTTTGATAAAGATCAATTAGATCGAGTCAGTGGGCTGCTTTATGACAAGTGATGCCGTACTCTCAATTCCGACGCGTATTATCACTAAAAAATGAAAGGAACCCTTCCTACAAACCCAATTCTGATTTCCTCTGTGTTGTTCCAGACATTTTCATCAGATACCAAGATTATTTCAGTCACATATACAAGCACCTTGCATCACTTCCTTTTCCTTTACCAAAGCCGTGATAGATCACTCGCCACTTCTCGACTGAGAAATGTTTAGCGCGCAATGAGAGGCAACTCTCGACTGACAGCGTTTCATGCGTGGAACATTTCTCATGTACAACGCTGGGTCGTGGAACATGATTATGTTTAGCGGCACCACAAGTTATTAGACCACCAGTATCGTGGAACATCACGATTTGCAGGAAGAACATGTGATAGGCTTTCTTCCAATGAAAACACGAGGCATTTACATGAGGTATATTAATATCTCTTATTGAATTCACAAACTTCAATAATTGGAAACCTTAGAATGATACTTAGGGTAGTAGAGGACGTTCATTTCTTTGCTCTTATGGGTCTACAACATGATAATTTATCGAATTTTTCAAAACAAGCTGAATTTCCTTTTTTCAAAACAAGCTGAATTTCCGAATAAAAGTACACAGCCATTTAAAAAAAAAGACACAACATAATCATTTATGCGTTTAACTGGTGGTACGATAGCGTGATAGGACTGACCAAAAAGCTGACATTTTAGATTTAACGGTTGGAGAGTGCTAAGAGCTCTAGCAGTCGAAATTTATACCTCTGAAATCCCCCCAAATGGAAACTTGTAAATAGCTAATAAATGAACCTAAAATAATATTCTCTACCCCTACCCCGATTCCACAACCCACCCCCGTCTGGAAATATATCTGGAAACAGGAATGGAAAGGCTCAGTTTATCAGTTATACCGCCAATATTTTCTGACAAAAAAACATTTTGACCCACTGTTTTATTACATATTCAACAAGAACTATATGTGTTCAGTATTATACAGCACAATGGGGAAAATTTGACGTCGCAAAGTTTAATTTATTGAGCATCAAGTAAGAAGAAAATATAATCTCTCTATCTATTTATGACTTTTAAGAGGTATACATGCATTTGGCTGCCATCTTTTTTTAACGAATAGGGTGACCTCCATTTTTTTCAGAGGTCATCTTCTCTTAACCTGATGAAAAAATAGTGAAATAAAAAAACCCATCCAACCTCTAGAAGTGAACGTCCTCTGCTGCCTTCACCCTATCTGACCTGGACGATTTGGGTTGTGGCGCAGCCTGGGAAGGGCGGAAAACGCCACCCCAATATATCTTTGCTATCCCTAAGGCTAGAGTACTGAAACGTACGGTACCCCACTACAATTTTTGGGCCAATGTAGACAAATCTAAGCTGTCTGCCATGATGGCGTCACAGTGACGTCATTTTCAAATAAGACATTTTTTGACGATTTTTCGGTCAGATTTTCCAATTTTTTATTTATCTGTTTCATTTATCTAAAAAAACTGCATGATACATTAATACATAACAATCTGATGTGAAGTAAAATAGCTTTTTGTCCACTTCTCGCAGAAAAGAGGGAATTTTCTGGTAACCCATATGGTCGTCATTTTCAATTTACCTCTGATACTCTGCATGGTGGTTATGCAAATAGGTTCATAGTGACAACAATATGAAAAAATGTTAGCTCTGAAGTTTTTGTCGTTCTGCAGATAGGAGTAAAAAAAACAGGGTGAATTAATTCCCAGGACAGGGATGGTGACGAAAATATTGATCTATATCGTCATGTTTACAACTTATTTTGAGGTTATGGTGTCATAATGACATGATTGGTGTCCGATGTTGTGGAACATGGGATTTCTGAATACTTGCGATCTTTGTGTCACTCACCGATCTCAATTATATTGAACTGAATTGAATGTATGCACCAAACAAAATACAGGAAAATATCAGAGAAAATTAACAACAATAAGCAAATAGTCGCATATGTGGGCGAATAAAATTCCAGAGGGCTTGCTCTATCCCATGGAACCAGTAAAGTGTTTGACAATTCAGCAGCGAGAGTACAACATAGAGAAACTGAAGAATGGTTTATACAGTTATATATTAGAGAGAATAGTAGTAGTAGTTCTTTATTATTCATAGTGGCAGGTACATAACAAAACAAATATATCAAACATAACACCACCCAGCCCATACGGGCTTACCAGCCACTTTAAACAAATGAATATTTGAATTACGTGGTACGGTACGCATATAAAACATTTCTAATGAGACTGCCAGGCATCATTGTTTCAAAACCTTTCTAATGAATATCTTCCATTCAGAGCTAGAATCAGGTCCTTTTTTTCAAGAGACACCGATCGAATATATAAGGATTAGAACTATCCGAGCTTACTTCCTGTGTAACGATTACAAGAAGATATGTCATTGTTGCTCTCTTCAATGATAACTTTTGTTCGCGTACATCGCGTACATCTACGGCGCGAAATGTCAATGACCACGAAATAGTTTGCCTAGAAAGCTTGGCCATTCGATTCTTTAAACCCAGCAAAATCAGTACACTATTTCCTGAACAGTAGAAATTCACTTCATGTAAGAAATATTATAGGAAAAGCCATGGAACCGTATTGTTATGCATACAATGGATGTGGCTAAGAGACTAAGCAGTCGATCCTAGGTACGAGGACGTTATTCATATTTGCACATCTATATTGCTTGAACATTGTATATTATTTCTATCGTTCTGTTTTTCGTGTACTCCATTTAAACGGCACGTGAACGTCAAGTTGAATTCCAAGTAATTGTTCATTCAGCATATTCTTTCTCTATAAGACACTTCGTGGTATTTTGATTCCGGGCGGCAGTTCTGAAATACGAAAATAAAATGCCAACCATTGTATACATTTTTCTGTATAAATAATATCAATATTCCTTTATCCAAATCTCTTGGTGTGTGGACTGCTTCGTACAAAATGCCGTGGACGAAGCCGATATATTACGTATTATGCTTTTAGACTGATACTCTGGAAACGAATGGGAATTCATTTGGATAAGGAATAATGACCAGTGATTATGGTTTTTGTTCCCCGCCGCAACGCGGCCGGGGACTTTAAAATGGTTCTTGCTTCTATGTGTCCGTGGACGTCCGTGGATGTCTGTTCAAATACTTCGCAAGCGATAACTCCTAAACGCTTTCTCGGATTTCTCCGAAATTTGACATCTGCATTCTTTGCGACAAGACGTCGGTTGGTATTGCGTTTCAGCAAGATCCGCCTGAAGGTGGCGCCACTGCCTCTTGTTCCAATCTTCTGTGCTTGTCCGTGGATGTCCGTGGATGTATGTTCAAATACTTCGCAAGCGATAACTCATAAATGCTTTGTCGGATTTCTCCGAAATTTGGCATCTGCATTCTTTGCGAAAAGACGTCGGTTGGTATTGCGTTTCAGCAAGTTCCGCCTGTAGGTGGCGTCACTGGGTCTTGTTCCAATCTTCAGTGTATGTCCGTGGATGTTTGTTCAAATCCTTCGCGAGCTATAACTTTCGAACGATTTGTCGGATTTCTTCGAAATTTGGCAAATGCATTCCTTGCGACAAAACGCCGTTGGTGTTGCGTTTCAGCAAAATTCGCCCGGAGGTGGCGCCACTAGAGTTCATTCCATTATTCCGTGCTGCAAATGATAACTTAGAAACACTTGGTCGAATTTCTTTGAAATACCCTACCTTTCTGGGTAACATGAGAAACGCTCATCAGATTCTTCTCAAATTTGGCATGCATGTACCATGCCAGGAAATGTTGCTTGGGATTGCCTTTCGCTCACTTGCACTCACAGGTGGCGCCATCTGGTGACAAAATGACAAATTTGTTTCTGGGTAATAACTTGAGAACCGCCCATCGGATTCTTCTTAAATTTGGTATGAATGTACCGTGACATAAGATGTCGTATGATAATGCATTTCACCGACTTGCACCTAGAGGTGGCGCCACCTGGTGTCAAAATCAAAATTTGGTTTCCGGGCAATAGCTTGAGGACCCTCGTCGGATTCTTCTCAAATTTGGTATGCAGATAACATGACACCACGATATCAGGCTCCCTGGGATTGTATTTTGCCCGCTTCTGCCTATAGGTGGTGCCTTCTGGTGGAAAAATTTGTTTCCGGGCAATAATTTAGCAACTCTTCATCAGATTCTTCTCAAATTGTTTATTCATATGTGACCCGCCCCAAATAACACAAACACCGGTGGGCATCTAGTACCGGCAATAACTTGAGGACCCCTTGTAGGTAGAACATTTGGAGTTTTAAGGTAACTGGGTGTGACGTCAGTGGCGCGAGACGGAGTGAGTCGAGACAGAACGACGGGTGGTAGATTGTGTTGTAATTCGGCATGTTTTGGAGTTTAATACAAGTTAACAGACGACTTCCTGTTTATTGTAAACTCACAATTGGTGACAGCGGAACGCTTAGACTGTGTTGTCGGGCCTAAGCCTTCATGATTTTCTGGACTTTGATGTGGAAAAACACACCAACAACAACAACAACATGATTTTATGTCTCTCTCAAGCTAATAACCCTTGAAGTAAACATGGGGAAATTATATTTTCGGTTTATAAACGCAACACACTAAGGGAAAAAGTAGTCAAACCGAACAACTCTTTCATTATGGACGACGGCTGGATATTGAATGTCGGATCTGACGCTTGCTTTCATGAACATGTTAAAATTAACAGGAACATTAACGGGCAGTTTCATGAAATGGTGTCGCATGTGAAATATTCAACATCTGACACACGTCATGTCATTATGACGTCATCAAATGTAGATATACACATATATATAGTTTCTTAGGAGGAACATAGCATTGTTGAGACTAACTGGAAGCAATGGACATGACCTATCGCATATAAATCTCCCTCGGGCCTGCAATGAGATGGGCAGCACAAGTTTATAATACAAGTGTCTAGTACGTCATTCAATATTCAGCCGTCCTTCATTGAAGAATTTCCTCGCCCATAATCCAAAGACCTAATTCATATAATAACATTTGCACCAAATTATAAGGATAAATCACAGTATACATAAACTAGTCTAATTTCCTGCACGACAGAAACGGTCAACAATTTTCGATGATGCCGGCAAAAATATCAAATCGGTATCGCTGATCAGTATTCTTACTAATTAATTCAACGTTGTAAATTCGTTGTCTGGAGTATCATGTATCTCAGTCACTCTTTGATTGTGACTGTTTATATGAACACTGTAAGGGTATTGAAATACATAGGTTCATACGCCCCCTAGCCCCGGGTTAAGCGGAATGAGACACGAGTTACGAAACGTACCGCCATAGATCTTGCGCGCTAGGCTCGTATTTTCCTATCAGCATGGGATATGTTTCACCAAATTTGAGAAATTTGGAGTGGAGGCGCTTGATGATCTAGCCCTGTTTTACGTTGATTACAAATAAAATGCCAACCATTGTATACATTTTTCTGTATAAATAATATCAATTTTACGTTGATTAAAATTGTCACATTTAACACAGGATCTAGCAAATATGCGCCATATGCAGGTCCCCCTGGTGTATTACTCTCCAGATACGGATAGGTCACGATGTCGATGTAATCATCTCTTGTGTCGTAAAGTCGAAGAGAGGGAAGGTCCGTTTCATTTTCTTTAGAGATATAGGTCTAAATAAGATGTGCCGCCTGGGCCATCTGTAGTTTCATTCAAATCCAGTGAAGGTGAATATTTATTACCCCGCAAGCAAATTTGTATTCAATATCTGGATTGTGATTGGTTAAAAGGTCGGGTCGTATAAACCCATACACCCCGAGTGATGTCTTGCTACTCGGGGTGTATAGAGAACAACTCACGTGCGACTGAAAACGACGCTCTCGCTTCGAAAGTTCAGATGACCATATCTCAATATTTACGGAGTAACTTTTGCTCACTCGTCAAAATTTAATGGAATAAAGTCATACTGCATTATTTTCACTGAAGTTTCCGACACATAACTCACCAAAAGGTGCCATTTGTTCCAAAAATAAGTTCATTTCCGAACCACAGGCCCGCAAAACAAGAGATTGGGGGCTGTGGTATTAAGGTGAAGTGTCTGACGCCTCAGGGTGTATGAGTTTCAGGGAGGGTCGTAACTTTCCATACACCCGGGGGAAAACCTGAATAACTAATATTAAAATCCTTCACCGCGCCATTTACATAGCGACTATCCACAACAAGAAGATCGTCCATATAGCGTTAGGTGAATGAGAAGGGAGCTTTGACATAATCTGTTTTTGAAAGCGTTTGCATATAGTCATATTCATAAGAGAGCAGATATAGGTCAGCCAAAAGGGGTACACAATTAGCATATACATGCGGGTTGTGAAACAAGCGAAAGCTGATGTCCAATAAGTCTAGTTAGTCCCACAAGGCGTAACTTTCCTGTTGTTTTTCGATCCTGTATAGACTCACGACCTTCCACATCTTGAATATTCTGAAGCGTCACATTAGAATTTCTGAAGTTCACGCTTTTCAATATGGATATTATCCTATGTTGAGAAATCTTAACGGAAAACAGTAAACGTGATAATTGAAACATCTCGAAACTACTCATGTATTATGGAAGAATCATCAGTAGATCTACTGCACTTACATGTTTGTTGTCTATGTGATCTTAAGGCGACCTATTTAATCTTTAGGTGAAAGGTTATGGTCAAATTCCTTTGATACTGGTAATAGCTTTTATGTACTATAACTTGAGGTATTATTCACCAAACTTCTCAAAACTTAAGAGATTTTTTTCCAACATGACGCCACAGTATCCAATTAGTGTGTGTGTGTGTGGGGGGGAAGTTATGTGTTGGGGGTTTGCATAGCAGGGGAGTGGGTGGGGGACAAAAAACAAAGATAGTTCCCGACTGACCAGCCAATGCATATTTACTAAATTTTTAGCTAAATTCGAGAAAAATCAGAATCGGGTTTTCTTTCTCAGATATAGCATGTTATTGGCTACCAGCACACATGACACTCGTTCATGGTTCCTTCATCGAACCGAAAATGTTAGTACATTGAAATTGATGTACAAATCGGTCACTGGAGTCCAGAAAACAAGTTTTAATGAAGAAGGTTTAGATTGAGAATTGGTCGCCCCGAGATGGCGCTCGTTACCGTATGGTTTTCCGTCCGAACAAGTGGTCAGAAACATCAAAAGTCTTGATTGATGAAGCAAAAACGATTCTATATGTGTATTTGTATCTGAAAGTGGGAGAACATAAGAACTCCTTGGAAATACAACGCAATAAATTAGAAGTCTGTACCTCTAATGGTCGCACATTGATATTTGTTTGAACATTTGTTGAGTTTTTTGACAAGCCACTTGTTTGGACAATTTTTAACTCTATAAGCTATATCAATTATATATAGATGCTATATCAAAATATTAAATTTGGACGGTGTATTTCTGTGTGTATGTGTGCGTTTACGAAAGGTGTATAGCGGGGACATTTATATGAATACCCACCTTCATACTGGGGACACACCTCCAACCTTTTGACAAAGACTGGAAATTTGTTTCGTTGCCCGTTTTATGATCTTGTATACAACACTATAGTGAAAAAATAAATAAGGTACATGTCCCCATTTTGACTGGAGAAAACCCAAACGGGTGTGTTTGAAATCGAAAACGTGTGTTTGCCTGGGTGTCCCCACTTTTTCGGAATGTTTTCATGTGTCCCCACTTGTGGAGTGGAATACGGGTTTGGTTATTTCCTAGTGCTGTGCAAATGTTAACTGGTATGAACGTGTCATGGAAATCCTGAGGTTGCTCAGAACACAAAATAGTAAGAGGTTTCTTAAATAATCAATAAATAAAGAAGTCTCCACTTGTCTGTGGATGTCGCCACTATGCACCTTTCGTAAACAAGTGTGTGTGTGTGTGTGTGTGTGTATTTTGTGTCAAACAAGGACCTCATGTTGAAAAAGGACTACTCAGTTTGGACATGCCGCCAAAACCTCAATTCCTCATAGGAAACGCTTTTTGCAATATGAAGTTTCCCTATTAAAGCTGATGATCAAAAGACAGTTTTTCTTATAGGAAACGATGTTCTAATTGTGCAACATTGTAACTGCAAGAGCGTTTGTCAACAAAAAAACAACAACATTGTTTTAACACTATTGCACGCTCGATAGAATGTTGCACAATTGTGTCCTTTTCCACAAAATACATGCGTGTGTGCGTCGCAAAATCTTGTTAGCATGATATCTCAGGAACAGCTAAGTCAATTCACTTCAAAGTTTTACTGAATATATATTTATTCAAATAGTCATCAAACTATTAATATCAAGGTCGATAAGTCTAAATTCAGTCACAGGACGCTGAAGCTGAATTCACCGTTGTCTGAAATACACCTTAAACTTATGATTCACCAAATATCCTAGAATTTACTGAAGTGTTATACCTGTGATTCAAAGAGACCTATTTATTTTTAGGTCTATGTTCTAATTGTATTTATTTAGGTCAATACACGAACAGTCAACATTACGTCATCTCAAAGCTAATTTAGCTTTCCTGGGCTGTATCTTGACCACCATTACATTGGATTTCCCGATTTTCAAGAGAACATCTGATTCCAAACAATCCCCTTGATTTGTGTTTCGAGATTCTTAGCCATTGACTATTTGTATGTATGTAATTAAGACTCCTAGTGCATGCTGGGTATATTTTCTGTGTACTCAAGTCATTACTGGATGAACCTAATAAAATATAGCTGCATGTAATATATCAAAGGAGACGCCTGTGTACATTAATATTGACACTCAGCGGGGAATATATGTGAGCTCACGGCTCTTATCTTTATTGAGTCTTCTTAATTTATATCCATGATGACCGCTGATGAATATGGAGCAGCATAGTATACAGAATGAGCTGAAGATTGACCGAAAATAAACATCACTATGCGAGAAAATTTGTCATATTACAAAGTGTGTATTTCTAAAGACAGAAATTAATAATATGCCTTTCATTTACATATATGTCCCTACGGGTAAATACAAGCAAAAGAATGACAAAAAGATAAATATTTACTTTGAAATAAATCTTGCTTGTCGGGTATACATACTTGCCACCTCGTCGACACAAGGTTTGGGCCTGCTCCTTTAGCCCTTTAGCCCAAAGCCCAAGTGAGCTGATTCAGTTAAAAAAAAGTCAAGATAGCGGCCATCTAAGAATTTTTACATTTTCTGATCGAGCCTAATCCCAATATATGTCCCGAATATATTCCCCTCTACCACAGGCTACATCTACATGTACATCATCAGCTCACAAATGAAAGGACAATCCCCCATTGATTTTATGAAATTATAGTCGCTCATACAGACTGGTAAATCTCCAAGGTTATCAATAGTCCCGTAATCCTCTAAGAGGGAACCCGCGTCTGAATTTCCTGGCATCCAAAACCCTGGATCCACCTGTTATTGTCCAATAACCAACCACCAGTCTCCTCCTCTTAGATCTTCAGCTCACAAATAAAAGGGAATTTCCAGCTTTCATTTACGTCATTCATACAGCATGGTAAATCTCCATTTGTATGGATGCTTCCATAATTTTCGGCGGGGTAAGCC
>JAVTVY010036639.1:0-16109 GCA_036873755.1 Hanleya hanleyi | reverse complement strand
TCCGGTCCATGTTTGCAGCTGGCGACGACAACGAGGGGCGACGCCAGATCCGGAACGAGTTCACAGAAGCGGTCCTCGACAGAGTGCACTCGATGGAGAGGTGTGCCATCACTCACCACTACTGGACTATGACAGCCATCCTTGATGCTCGAGCTATGGACCACGAGCGCTCACGCCGGAACCAGCGACGGCTGGTTGGCCTCACAATAGTCTGTGCCCTATTGACCCTGGCGCTGTGGTATTGACAGCGGGACTATAAATACGAGGGTCAGACAGAGTGTGCGTCATTCAACGATCGTCATTGGATCAAGCATGTCACCCGTCCTACGAGCCATCCTGCCCCTTACACCCCGGGTGGGGTTACACGTCTATGAAGATAAAGTCACCCTCGTGGAAGACCGTAGAGATGTTTGCTGGTCGCCCGCTGAGACCGTATCGAATACGGTTACGCTACATCGTGACGGCTGGACCAAATTTAAACGGGTGTTGAGCGGCGAGCTCGATGGACACGTCATCCACATAGACAATGCCATCTACGTATACCGTGGACCCTTCTTCCCACGCCTGGGCCACTACCAAGACCCTACGCGAAGCTTCACCCTAGACCCCGATCTGTGGATAGCCTTCGAGAAAGTGGTGCCCATCGTGGACCAGCTGTTTACACCGGACGAGCGGTCATCAGACGAGTTGGAGTGGGCTCGTGCCCCGAGAGAAGCGGCGGCAGAACCCAGTGAACAACTGTCTAGCCATGAACCCGACGACGATGCCATTGATTACCCGGCTAGACTCAGTCAGCCCAGTGACATCACCACCTGATCCTTTGATCTCACGGGGTTCTCCCTATAAATACGAGAGACAGTGAAATCTGGTACCATTCACGTACTGACCATGACGGAGCATATAATACTGGCGTATCTCAGCTTCGACCCCTGAGATTTTCGCCCGCACGTGTGGCGTGGATGGGGTCGATATCATGGAGGAGGTGGGAGACATCTGTGATGCAGACCCTACACAATCGTGCCCGGCCCACATTCGCCTGTCCCAGGAGGGCTGGACCAAATTCAAACGGGTGTTGTCTGGTGAACTGGACGGCGACCTCATCCAATTGTGTCACGATGTGTACATCCGACGCGGCCCTTTCTTTGCTCAATTGGCTCGGCTAGATGGGGGTGCAGTGCATTTTACCCTTCACCCTGATCTATGGTCTGCATTGGAAGATGCCGTGGTAGATGTGGATCAAGTGCTTATCAAGCGGTCATCAGACGAGTTGGACTGATCATTTACCATGGACACTGTGGAAGCCAACGAAGAAAATCAGAAAGAAACACCGGCCCAAGATATAGCCGTTATAAATAAACGATAGGGCCAGGATCCATCATCATTTGTCACCATGAAGCGCTGGGAGAAGGTGTTGGATAAGTTATATTACAGTCCTGACAGTCCGGCGGCCTATAGTGCATTGTCGGCTCTCTATCGAGCGGCCAAACCCCAGGGGATACAACGTGCCCAAGTCCGAGATTGGTTAAGAAAACAAGACACCTATACGTTACATCGAGCTGTCCGTCGCCATTTTCTACGGAACCGGGTCATCGTGGGAGGAATAGATGCCCAGTGGCAAGCGGATTTGGTCGATATGAGCGCCTTTGCCAAACACAACGATGGGAATCGGTATATCTTGACGTGCATCGATATCCTATCCAAGTATGCGTGGGTGGTGCCCATCCGGACGAAAACGAGGGCGAATCTCATAGCGGCGTTCAAAGACATCTTCAAGACCGGGCGCAAACCTTTGTATTTGCAAACCGACGAAGGCACGGAATTCCTCAACAGACCGTTCCAACAGTTTCTGAAAGCCCAGAAGGTGTTTTTCTTCCATACGTACAACGAAACCAAGGCTTCCGTGGTGGAAAGGTTCAACAGGACATTCAAAGGCCGTATGTATAAATATTTCACCTATAAGAATACAAGACGGTACATCGATGTTCTCCCGAAACTTGTGAGTGGATACAATCGAGCCTATCATCGGAGTATAGAGAGAGCCCCCATTACCGTGACCCAACGCAATGAAGCCCAAGTCCGGCGTGTCTTGTACCCCAGGCCATCGCAGCGAACGCCGAAGGCGGTGTACAAGGTCGGGGACCGTGTACGGATCAGTAAAGTCAAGGGCAAGTTCGAGAAAAGTTACTTGCCCAACTGGAGCGATGAACACTTCCTGATTAAACGGCGCCTACCCCGACAGCGGCGAGTCTATGAACTGGAAGATCTTCAAGGGGAACCGTTGCTAGGGACGTTTTACGAGACGGAATTACAGCCTGTCGTAAAAACACAGCAAGACTTACACGGTGGAGCAGATTTTGAAAACGGAACGTCGACGTGGCAAACTGTTTCATTTCGTCAAATGGCAAGGCTGGCCCAGTTCCTTCAATTCCTGGGTCGCTGCCAACCAGGTGAAACGACTATAAAGCGAGACACGACTGCCGTCATCCTTCATTCCACGTCCGACCACAGTGCCATGGACAAACAGCAGCTGCCTCTGAACACAGCGTCTCCCAAAACGCGCAAAGCGCAAGTAGGCTTTGTGGTGATAGTGCTAACCCTGCTGAGTGTGTTGTACGGAGGTGTGTTTACGACGTAGCCTATGTCAGCACGTTACTTAACCAATTGAGAACACCAGCCACCAGTGAAACCGGTCTACAGGTAGCACCAGTCAACCCCGTATCGAGCCCAGTCACCACCACCACACCCCGTGTACAAGCCACGTCGAGCTCCACACCAAGCTCCACACCTACACCAAGTACATCCACTACGTCTGAAAACCCACCGGATTTCATCCCTCACAGTGAACCGACAACGACCACCGACGTTGTACCCACCCCCATCATCATCCCTGACAGTGAAGAGACAACGACGACCGACGTTGTACCCACCACTCCAGGTCACTCGTACCAAATTTACAAGAGCGGGTTACCACGACAGCGGATACACCTCCAACCATGGACCCCCGTTGGGAGCATCCCTTCACTTGCGTCATCGCAGGACCGACGGGTTCCGGCAAAACCCACTTCGTCCGGAAGCTCCTTCAACACGCCGACAGCATGATCACCCCACCTATTGCTCGAGTCGTGTGGTGTTACGGAGAATGGCAGGCAGCGTATGCAGCAATGCCCCACATCACGTTCGTGGAAGGCCTACCCAACCTGGCCGATTTGGAACCCGACACCTTGGTGGTTCTGGATGATCTCATGGCGGAGACGGACAGTCGGGTCACCCAACTCTTTACCAAAGGCAGCCATCATCGACGGCTCAGCATCATCTACATTGTGCAGAATCTGTTCAGTAAAAACAAAGAACATCGGAACATCAGCTTAAATGCCCACTTCCAGGTGGTCTTCAAAAACCCGAGAGATACCACTCAACTGCTGCACCTGGCGAGACAGATGTATCCTGGCCGCGCACCGTTTGCGTTGGAAGCCTTCAAAGATGCCACAACCCCTCAGCACGGGTATATGCTCTTCGACCTCAAGCAAGCCACCCCCGAGCACCTTCGACTACGGACCGGCATCTTTCCCGGAGAGGCCCACCACGTGTACATGCAAAAATAATGTAAACATACCCACAGTGGCTCCCCCAGCTGGGATGTGTGTGTTTGATGATGGGGATAATGAAAAGAATGAATACCACAGCAGGGTTGACTTTGTCTCTGTTCTCTGAAGTAGATAAAAAGGGCAGAGTTGTGGGTTCTGGCATTAGTTGTACATGATGTCTGCGCGAGTACGGAAACACGCCCCGACGCTCCGTGTATTGAAAACGGCCCCACCCGAGTTGGTCCGAACCATTGTACGCGGTGCGGACCCTGACCTTGTACGCTGTCTGTGCGAGATCGGGTACAAGGTGTTAAAAGGCAACGTATCACGGACTCCGGCTCAGAAGACCAAGTTGGCCAAGCATAAGACAGGTCTCCGAACCTTAGTCCAGAAGCGGGTCCCTCAAAACACAAAAGAAAAAGGTGTTACAGAAAGGTGGCTTTCTAGGCGCCATCTTAGCACCGTTGGCCGCTTCCGTGTTGGGTCCAGTATTGGGTGGACTCTTCGGCCGACCATGAACCACACGAAAAAAATGGTGCTCGTCGAACCACGATTCCTTCAAAACCTCCAATCGCCCTACCCTGTCCCACCTACAGTGAAGACCATAAACACCCTCGATGGAGAGATGCAACAGATCTTACAGAGACCGGGGTTAAGCGACAGTGAGAAAGTACAACGGTACAATGAGACGCTTCAACGGTACATGACGTTCATGGACCAATACAAAACCCTGTCTACCCCACCACCACCACCACCGCCCCCACGTGACACACCGCCGACCTCAGCACCGCTCCAACAGCCGCCATTACCAGGGGTACCACCCACAGCCCCACAGTGGGTGGAAGACGAAGTGCTGAAGAGTGTACCTGCATCGTTCAAGAAACAAGCTGGCCTGGTATTATAACGGATGAAACAGAATCCTAACATAACTTGGAATGATAAAGGCGAACTCCTGGTACAGAATCAGGTGGTCCCGGGGACCCACATGACGGATTTAGTGAATGACCTGATGCGTCAACGCAGGTCGCACACGGATCCTCGAGGATGGGAGGTCTTCGCTCAAGGCTTGAAAGACATGCATGTACCACAGGAATTGGTGGGGAACCCCCACCGCTGGGCCTTTATGCAGCGTGACTCACCGACTCGTGCACCACGACTCTCACCACAACCTTCTTGGGAAGCCGACTGGGAACCGGAGTCACCCCCAAAACTCCACCACCACAACGGGCACCTTCTTTTCAGACCTTTAAAAAACCACCCTCGATCAAGACACCCCACATCTCCAGAGCCGTGACACGTAGCAAGTCAACGCGACGAACAAGACGCCGGACACAACCGCCCAAGGCCTGGAACACCTATTAAAACCAACAGCAGCAGCAGGACAGCTCAGTCGCCATGTTTTACCTCACCCTACCCAGTAACAGTTCGCTGGATGTGTTTCCTGACAACACCGTGGCCATGTACGTCACCCAGTTACCGCAACCGTTGCATTTACCTGGGCGCTGGGAATGTGGCCTCGTGGATATCCAATACCCTTACTCGTGGTACAACGTGCGAGCCAATGGAGTATGGTACGAGGTGACCTACGAAGGCAAAAACACCCGACTCGCCCTGCCCGAAGGCCAATACGATACCCCCAAGGAGTTCATGGGTGGGCTGTCAAGACTGTTGCATTATAAGGCTCTACGGGAGGTCACGAATAGTTCAAAACCCATCAAATCCTTTCCCTTCAAGAATCACGTGGACTTCGATTACAACGCACACAACGACAAGGCACAGCTTATCGTCACCGGCAAGGCGAGTGTCGTACTGAGTCCTATCCTACAGCAAATGCTGGGTTTCGATCTAAAGACGTTCGCTGGTCCCCCGCCCACCAAGGCGAGATCCCGATGGATATGAAGTCGGGTATGTACGGACTCTACGTCTACTCGGACGTGGTGGGCAACCACATCGTGGGCGATATCAACACACCTCTGGTACGGGTGGTCCCCATTAAAAAGACGTATGGAGATCAAATCACCCACAGTTTCACCCACATGCTCTACTTGCCCGTACGACAAACCGACATCAACACGATCACGGTGGATATAAGAGATGACACGGGACGACCGGTGGCATTCGAACGCGGGAAAGTGGTGCTGACACTTCATTTTCGACAAGCACGTGCTCCCCACTTTGCATAATTAAAGTACCTTACGAGTGCGATGCACGCAGCTATATGGACTATTATGCCCAACAGGCCGGGTGTGGCTTTCCGGTCTTTAGCGGTGCACGCATGCAACGAGGACATGGGTTGGGGAGCATACTCGGCAGCATCGTCAAAACGTTCCTGCCCTTGGTGACGCAGGCAGCGTATGCAGCAATGCCCCACATCACGTTCGTGGAAGGCCTACCCAACCTGGCCGATTTGGAACCCGACACCTTGGTGGTTCTGGATGATCTCATGGCGGAGACGGACAGTCGGGTCACCCAACTCTTTACCAAAGGCAGCCATCATCGACGGCTCAGCATCATCTACATTGTGCAGAATCTGTTCAGTAAAAACAAAGAACATCGGAACATCAGCTTAAATGCCCACTACCTGGTGGTCTTCAAAAACCCGAGAGATACCACCCAACTGCTGCACCTGGCGAGACAGATGTATCCTGGCCGCGCACCGTTTGCGTTGGAAGCCTTCAAAGATGCCACAACCCCTCAGCACGGGTATATGCTCTTCGACCTCAAGCAAGCCACCCCCGACCACCTTCGACTACGGACCGGCATCTTTCCCGGAGAGGTCCACCACGTGTACATGCAAAAATAATGTAAACACACCCACAGTGGCTCCCCCAGCTGGGATGTGTGTGTGTTTGATGATGGAGATAATAAAAAGAATGAATACCACAGCAGGGTTGACTTTGTCTCTGAGTAGATAAAAAGGGCAGAGTTGTGGGTTCTGGCATTAGTTGTACATGATGTCTGCGCGAGTACGGAAGCACGCCCCGACGCTCCGTGTATTGAAGACGGCCCCACCCGAGTTGGTCCGAACCATTGTACGCGGTGCGGACCCTGACCTTGTACGCTATCTGTGCGAGATCGGGTACAACGTGTTAAAAGGCAACGTACCACTGACTCCGGCTCAGAAGACCAAGTTGGCCAAGCATAAGACAGGTCTCCGAACCTTAGTCCAGAAGCGGGTCCCTCAAAACACAAAAGAAAAAGGTGTTACAGAAAGGCGGCTTTCTAGGCGCCATCTTAGCACCGTTGGCCGCTTCCGTGTTGGGTCCAGCGTGGGGTGAAAGCAATGGGCAAACAAGCGGTACGCAGTGGACTGCAAGTGGCCGGTGATGTCTTGGGGGGTACGGCACCCAAAGAAGCCTTAAAACGGCGGGCCAAAGAAGCGGGAGGCGTCTTGGTGGCCAAAGCACAACGCACCGTAGGGAATAAAAGAGCTGCCCCACCGAGACCACGCACCAGTCGACGACCGACCCAGCGACGACGCACATCGAAGACCCAGCGACGACGCACATCGAAGACCCAGGATATCTTTTCTTAAACATGTCCTTGATCCACAGTAGTAGAGTTACAGTATCTCATCCCCCAGCCTCCCAAAAATACTCATAGCCTCCTCTGCCTCCCAAATAGCCTCCGAGCGCTGTCATACGTCATTGTTGATTTTTATTCGTATAAATTATTGCGTCTGGATATTAATAAATTACATATAATGCTACCTGAATATAATATTAAAGATCTACATACGGTATTATAAATAAATCTTCCGGATTCATACGTTAATCGTTTAAATAGTGTATATTTTAGGTTTTATTCCGCTTTTACAAAAGGTGGTATTTCGTATAGGTCCTATAGTACGGGTTCATAGCAAGAAAACTCTGTATGTTCATATATATTGTAGACAGTTAAGTTTTTATAAATTGCAATTAATATTAACGAATACTCGGTGACACTCGACTACTAATTACGGTATGTAGTCAACCTCGCTGTATTAGAAGCTGGTCATGGTATATAATTGTATTGATTTTAATTCCTGTCAATGCGAAGGGCGTGTATTTTGGTAACAGGTGTGATCCCATAACAGAAATCACTCGGTCTGGATATAAAAGTGTGTTTCAATTATAGCGCGTAGAACATTAGCATATGATAATATTGGGGGTTTGAGTGTTTATATTTACAGACCGATATCGCTTTAATTGGGGGCAATTATACATTCAGCGTATAGCGAGAGTTGAAGGGGCATATCGTGAGATAGATCATTATTTGAGAATTGTTTGTCGAAATATATATATATCTCTAATAGAATTCCCCTTATAGTCTACTTCGGAATGGCGAATTTACTGAAAAATATCAGCGAACCTAGAGAATTGTCCGTAAGTATTGTAATTTTATCGCGATCTACTCGCGGATAATACCGACTTTGCCGATATAACGATGTACATAGCGAACGGCGTTGTAAATGTTCGATTATAACTGATTTGAATACAAGGGCTACTCACTTTTAATATTTCAAATCTATATTTTTTATAGGCTAACAACTCTACGTGGGTCGGATTCGTACGAGAAAATGCGGACATTTTAGGTAGTTCCGGTTGGCCTAGTTTGGAGACTGTATTCGCCATAGATGGGGTGGTTGAAACACGGCCCGTTTATAATGACGATGATTGGAATGCGGGTGTAAGGAGTCCAACGACCATTCTTCTAAATAATTCCCCTTCACTTCCGGAGATTAAAACACGTAAATGTGTAGAAGGATTATCCCGTTTATTCGCGCCCCGAGTTTGCAAAAGCTGTAATCAGCCATTAAGCGTCGAAGTTTGCGGAAAATGTCGCGTTAGTTTATGCCGAGATTGCGCGTGTTTTGCCCGACAGGTGTCATTCGGGGTTTTTATGTGTCCGAGCTGTTGTAGTTGTCCGTTTTGTGGTTATTGGGGAATGAAACTTTCCAAATAATTTGAGGGACTAGTCTTGGACTCTTCTTGGACTTGGGTGGATTTTTAGGAACTTTTCACGAACTTTGAGGGACTATTCTTGGACTAGTCTTGGACTATTGTTGGATTTGTGTGGATTTTTAGGAACTTTTCATGAACTTTGAGGGACTATTGTTGGACTAGTCTTGGACTATTGTTGGACTAGTCTTGGACTATTGTTGGACTAGTCTTGGACTAGTCATGGACTATTGTTGGACTAGTCTTGGACTATTGTTGGACCTGCGTAGATTTTTAGGAACTTTTCATGAACTTTTAGGGACTATTCTGGGACTAGTCTTGGACTAGTCTTGGACTATTGTTGGATTTGTGTGGATTTTAAGAACTTTTCATGAACTTTTAGGAACTAGTCTTGGACTAGTCTTGGTCTATTGTTGGATTTGTGTGGATTTTAAGAACTTTTCATGAACTTTTAGGGATTATTCTTGGACTAGTCTTGGACTATTGTTGGATTTTAAGAACTTTTCGCACACACACACACACACACGCACGCGCACACACACACACACACACACACAAACACACACACACACACACACGCGCACGCACACGCACGCGCACGCACACACACACACACACACCAACACACACGTGTGTTTGGACTAGTCTTGGACTATTGTTGGATTTGTATGGATTTTTAGGAACTTTTCATGTACTTTTAGGGACTAGTGTTGGACTAGTCTTGGACTATTGTTGGACTAGTCTTGAACTATTGTTGGATTTGTGTGGAGTTTTAGGAACTTTTCATGAACTTTGAGGGACTAGTCTTGGACTAGTCTTGGACTATTGTTGGACTAGTCTTGGACTATTGTTGGATTTGTGTGGAGTTGTAGGAACTTTTCATAAACTTTTAGGGACTAGTTTTGGACTAGTCTTGGACTATTGTTGGATTTGTGTGGAGTTTTAGGAACTTTTCATGAACTTTGAGGGATTATTCTTGGACTAGTCTTGGACTATTGTTGGACTAGTCTTGGACTATTCTTGGAGCTTTTCATGAACTTTTGGGGACAGTGAGTGAATGAGTGAGTGAGTGAGGGACTTTTCTTGGACTAGTCTTGGACTAGTCTTGGACTACTCTTGAATTTGTGTGGATTTTAAGAACTTTTCATGAACTTTTAGGGACTATTCTCGGAATAGTCCAAGACTAGTCCAAGACTAGTCCAAGAAAAGTCCCTCACTCACTCACTCACTCACTCACTGTCCCCAAAAGTTCATGAAAAGTTCCAACAATAGTCCAAGACTAGTCCAAGAATAGTCCCTCAAAGTTCATGAAAAGTTCCTAAAACTCCACACAAATCCAACAATAGTCCAAGACTAGTCCAAGACTAGTCCCTAAAAGTTTATGAAAAGTTCCTACAACTCCACACAAATCCAACAATAGTCCAAGACTAGTCCAAGACTAGTCCAACAATAGTCCAAGACTAGTCCAAGACTAGTCCAAGAAAAGGCCCTCACTCACTCACTCACTCACTCACTCACTCACTGTCCCCAAAAGTTCATGAAAAGTTCCTAAAATCCATACAAATCCAAGAATAGTCCAAGACTAGTCCAACAATAGTTCAAGACTAGTCCAAGACTAGTCCTTAAAAGTTCATGAAAAGTTCCTAAAAATCTACGCAAGTCCAACAATAGTCCAAGACTAGTCCCTCAAAGTTCATGAAAAGTTCCTAAAAATCTACGCAAGTCCAACAATAGTCCAAGACTAGTACAACAATAGTCCAAGACTAGTCCCTCAAAGTTCATGAAAAGTTCCTAAAACTCCACACAAATCCAACAATAGTCCAAGACTAGTCCAACAATAGTCCAAGACTAGTCCCTAAAAGTACATGAAAAGTTCCTAAAAATCCATACAAATCCAACAATAGTCCAAGACTAGTCCAAACACACGTGTGTTGGTGTGTGTGTGTGTGTGTGTGTGTGCGTGCGCGTGAGTGTGCGTGCGCGCGCGTGTGTGTGTGTGTGTGTGTGTGTGTGTGTGTGTGTGCGCGTGTGTGTGTGTGTGTGTGTGTGAAAAGTTCTTAAAATCCAACAATAGTCCAAGACTAGTCCAAGAATAATCCCTAAAAGTTCATGAAAAGTTCTTAAAACCCACACAAATCCAACAATAGACCAAGACTAGTCCAAGACTAGTTCCTAAAAGTTCATGAAAAGTTCTTAAAATCCACACAAATCCAACAATAGTCCAAGACTAGTCCAAGACTAGTCCCAGAATAGTCCTTAAAAGTTCATGAAAAGTTCCTAAAAATCTACGCAAGTCCAACAATAGTCCAAGACTAGTCCAAGAATAGTCCATGACTAGTCCAAGACTAGTCCAACAATAGTCCAAGACTAGTCCAACAATAGTCCAAGACTAGTCCAAGAATAGTCCCTCAAAGTTCATGAAAAGTTCCTAAAAATCCACACAAATCCAACAATAGTCCAAGAAGAGTCCAAGACTAGTCCCTCAAATTATTTGGAAAGTTTCATTCCCCAATAACCACAAAACGGACAACTACAACAGCTCGGACACATAAAAACCCCGAATGACACCTGTCGGGCAAAACACGCGCAATCTCGGCATAAACTAACGCGACATTTTCCGCAAACTTCGACGCTTAATGGCTGATTACAGCTTTTGCAAACTCGGGGCGCGAATAAACGGGATAATCCTTCTACACATTTACGTGTTTTAATCTCCGGAAGTGAAGGGGAATTATTTAGAAGAATGGTCGTTGGACTCCTTATACCCGCATTCCAATCATCGTCATTATAAACGGGCCGTGTTTCAACCACCCCATCTATGGGGAATACAGTCTCCAAACTAGGCCAACCGGAACTACCTAAAATGTCCGCATTTTCTCGTACGAATCCGACCCACGTAGAGTTGTTAGCCTATAAAAAATATAGATTTGAAATATTAAAAGTGAGTAGCCCTTGTATTCAAATCAGTTATAATCGAACATTTACAACGCCGTTCGCTATGTACATCGTTATATCGACAAAGTCGGTATTATCCGCGAGTAGATCGCGATAAAATTACAATACTTACGGACAATTCTCTAGGTTCGCTGATATTTTTCAGTAAATTCGCCATTCCGAAGTAGACTATAAGGGGAATTCTATTAGAGATATATATATATTTCGACAAACAATTCTCAAATAATGATCTATCTCACGATATGCCCCTTCAACTCTCGCTATACGCTGAATGTATAATTGCCCCCAATTAAAGCGATATCGGTCTGTAAATATAAACACTCAAACCCCCAATATTATCATATGCTAATTGCAATCGAGTTCTACGCGCTATAATTGAAACACACGTTTATATCCAGACCGAGCGATTTCTGTTATGGGATCACACCTGTTACCAAAATACACGCCCTTCGCATTGACAGGAATTAAAATCAATACAATTATATACCATGACCAGCTTCTAATACAGCGAGGTTGACTACATACCGTAATTAGTAGTCGAGTGTCACCGAGTATTCGTTAATATTAATTGCAATTTATAAAAACTTAACTGTCTACAATATATATGAACATACAGAGTTTTCTTGCTATGAACCCGTACTATAGGACCTATACGAAATACCACCTTTTGTAAAAGCGGAATAAAACCTAAAATATACACTATTTAAACGATTAACGTATGAATCCGGAAGATTTATTTATAATACCGTATGTAGATCTTTAATATTATATTCAGGTAGCATTATATGTAATTTATTAATATCCAGACGCAATAATTTATACGAATAAAAATCAACAATGACGTATGACAGCGCTCGGAGGCTATTTGGGAGGCAGAGGAGGCTATGAGTATTTTTGGGAGGCTGGGGGATGAGATACTGTAATTCTACTACTATCCACGCCGAGTCCTGCCCCTCCACCAACAGTGAATTTGATTTGTGGACCGTGCCGCCCACACAGACCAGTGCCGAACAAGGATTATGGGTGGAGCATCTCCCACTCTCCAGCATCAACGAAACCGGGCCCATCGAGTTCACCATCAGTAATGCGGATACGGCCTATGTGGATTTAGCCCATACATACTTGTATGTGAAAGCCAAGGTGGTCAATGGAGCTGGCACCAGAATCGTTGACCAAGCAACGGTGGGCCCGAACCTTGCCGAAAGGGAGACCGTTTGACCTGGATGTGACCTTTTGTCCCGCGTGCGCACTGCCGGTGATGACGCGCGCGCGCGCGCTGCGGCCGGAGAACCCGAGCGCGCGCGCGCTGCGACCGGGCCGGGCCGGGCCGGGCCGGGCCGGGCCGGGCCGGGGAAAACCCCCGGAGGTTGAACATCCGGACGTCTAAGTAAAAATTGGAACTCTTCTATGTTTGGAGGTGAAACCCGGAAGTGACGTCACAACCCACGTGACCTGCGCAGCAGAATGGAAACGACACCCTAGTCTAACTCCCTCACCTAGGCTTCACATGGATACCTCACTCGATCCCATCGGCCCACTAGTGGCCCACCTAGACCCCAACACGTTTATGTCCATACCCTTTTCCCACATTTCCCTGTCTGCGCATGCGCAGAATGGTGACAACGCTCGAGCCGCTAGTCCAGTCAGATGCCCCTTCATCAATTCTTCCCTTTGATACCTCATACGTCTCCATCGACCCACTAGGGACTCCCCTAGCTCCAAAAACGTCTATTTTCATAACCTTTGGCCACCGCGCATGCGCAGAATGACCCTATTTCAACCCCACACCCAGCCCATCAGATGCCCCTTCACGAATGCTTCACATGGATACCTCATATGACCCCATTGGACCATCAGGGGCTCCCCTACATCCCAAAACGTCTATTTCCATACACTTTTCCCACAATTCCCTGTCTGCGCATGCGTAGAATGGTGACAACGCTCGAGCCACTAGTCCAGTCAGATGCCCCTTCACGAATGCTTCACATGGATACCTCATACGACTCCATCGACCCATTAGGGACTCCCCTAGCTCCAAAACGTCTATTTCCATACCCTTGGGCCACCGCGCATGCGCAGAATGACCCTATTTCAATCCCACACCCAGCCCATCAGATGCCCCTTCACGAATGCTTCACTTTGATACCTCACTCGACCCCATTGGACCATTAGTGGCTCCCCTACATCTCAAAACGTCTATTTCCATACCCTTGGGCCACCGCGCATGCGCAGAATGCAGATATTTCAACCCCACACCCAGTCCGTCAGATGCCCCTTCACGAATGCTTCACTTTGATACCTCACTCGACCCCATCGGACCATGTTATCTAGGGACTACTTTTTCTCCGCGGAAGCTTTTTCCCGCGACCGCATCACCGCCAAAACCGCATCACCGCGGATGAATACATTCCCTCCAACAATTGGAACTCTCCTGTGTTGGAGGTAGCTTTTTGGTCATTCTGCCGGAACTATACTGCACTTGACCTCTCCAACCGCCACGTGACCTCCACAAATGACCTCTACATCCGGGTGAAAGTTAAGTCAATAAGCACTATACCTACTACTTCCGTTCCTGCCCTGGTGGCTAGGATGGGAAGCAAAATGTCTTCTGTATATTATATTCTAGCTTCTTTCACCAACTGAAAAAGAAGTTGCGTCATATAATAAAGCAATAGTCTTTTGATATCGGCCAATAGGCGGTTTTTCAGACCTGGGAAAACAATATTCGGGTTCGGTGGATATTGTTTTCTCAGGTCCACAAAATCACATTTTGGCTGATATCAAAGACTCTTATTGTTAGACATCTTATTAACCTCATCAACAGACTCTAACTGTATTAGGTAACACCACACACCTGTGAGAAGAAGAAACGTGGTTTTATTTGGCAGAGATGATATTCCTTAAAGATCAGTGTTTTGGGTGGTCTGCCATTGTTACTGCGACTGATAGCAGCACGGCAGTGCGTGGTGTAGCAATATTATCATATGAGGCGTGGATTGAATAAATATACTGTCGGCCTACATCGTTTGCAATAATATGCAATTAAAATCTTTTGATGAGATCATTATCTAATAGTTATCGCCTGAAAGGGAGGTGTTCAAGCCGAATCAACTCGAGTCCGTGCGATTTGCGAGACGGCCGAGATGCCCAACCCACAGGCCGAGTGTTCATTCGGCCTGGACGCCGACCTGGAAGGCGGTAACTAGCTTACAGACTGGCTCTATGTCTCACACACGACGTTATCCTGTTTCTTGAATGACCTGTTTAAAACGGAATGTGCATGTGTAAGAGTGTTCCAACTTTCAGAGTACAGATATGTTAGAAGAGGATTAGACCTAAACTCTGAAAACATTTTTATCTCTCAATCAAGTGATGATTTGTTCATCCTTTATCTGCATGACTGGCGTCCAACGATCCTGAAATCTAGCATTGCTCATGTAACACGACACTAACATAATATCAACACCGTGCATGTGCTGCAAGGCGCGAAGGCGTAAACCGACCCACCAAATATTACGGTTCTTACAACAGTGTTAACTTTCAACATTAGCGTATTTCTGGGACAAAGGATTTCGAATGTTCATTTCATGGCAATGGAGAATTTGTTCGACAGCATGCTGCTCTTGTCCATTACTACGGTTCTTAATCGAGCGTGGTGTTTTAACAGAAGCCGTTGACTTTTGTTGTGGAATGTTTAGTCCCATCCAACTCATGTTCATTTCCAGTGCATTTGTCTGTTTTGTAGGTCAGACAATGAAACACTGAAATCAGTCAGCACGGCATGAAGTGCGATGTCAATTTATCTCAGCTGTCTTTCCAAAGACTGAGTGTATGATCGTTGTGTGTCGAGCCACAGTCAGATGGCACAAAAACAAATTTACTCAAAGCTTAGTGCTGTTAATTGTTGCGTTTTATAGCATTTTGTTGTCTGATGGAATACATTACTAAAATCACCAGTGATATACTATTTTTCTGTCGTTTACTAACAAATTGGTATAGCGACCTCAATAGATCATGGAAAATGGCAAAAAGGATAAACCTTTACAGTTTAAAACAAATGCAACCAGTAGTCTTTTTATTCCGAGTAAAGAAACAAGTGAGCGAGTGAGTAGTATTTAACGTCGTTTTCAACATTTTTTCAGTCATATCACGAAGGTGCCTACATGAACCAGAACACGAGAGTTACAAGCGTCTAGTCCGTCATTCATAATCCAGCCGTCGTCCATTAGAGAATATCCGCGTCCATAATCCAAAGACCTATTCCATATAACAGTATTAGCACCAAATTCAAAAAGGCAATCATAGTATACATAAACATAGGCTTGTTTCCTGCAAGAGAGAAGCGCTCAACAGTTTTCAATGATGCCGGCAAGACCTCATGATGTTCCAAAAATATCAAATCCGTATCGCTGATCAGTATTCTTAATCCATAATATTATTTGTAAAGTCGTCATCTAAAGAATGATGTATCTCAGTCACGCTTTGATTGTGACTGTTCATATGAGTACCATGAGGATCTTGAAGTACATGGGTTCATACGGCCCCTAGCCCTGGGTTAAGCGGAATTAGACACAAGTTACGAAACGTAACGCCATAGATCTTGTACGCTACGTTCGTATTTTGCTATCAG
>JAVTVY010036638.1:0-17317 GCA_036873755.1 Hanleya hanleyi | reverse complement strand
CTGCGTTTACGCATCAGGTCATTCACTAAATCCGTCATGTGGGTGCCGGGGACCACCTGATTCTGTACCAGCAGTTCGCCTTTATCATTCCAAGTCATACCAGGCCAGCTTGTTTCTTGAACGATGCAGGTACACTCTTCAGCACTTCGTCTTCCACCCACTGTGGGGCTGTGGGTGCTACCCCTGGTAACGGCGGCTGTTGGAGCGGTGCTGAGGTCGGCGGTGTGTCACGTGGTGGTGGTGGTGGTGGTGGTGGTGGTGGTGGGATAGAGAGGGTTTTGTATTGGTCCATCAACGTCATGTACCGTTGAAGCGTCTCATTGTACCGTTGTACTTTCTCACTGTCGCTTAACCCCGGTCTCTGTAAGATCTGTTGCATCTCTCCATCGAGGGTGTTTATGGTCTTCACCGTAGGTGGGACAGGGTAGGGCGATTGGAGGTTTTGAAGGAATCGTGGTTCGACGAGGACCATTTTTTTCGTGTGGTCCACCCAATACTGGACCCAGCACGGAAGCGGCCAACGGTGCTAAGATGGCCCCGAGAAAGCCGCCTTTCTGTAACACCTTTTTCTTTTGTGTTTGAGGGACCCGCTTCTGGACTAAAGTTCGGAGACCTGTCTTATGCTTGGCCAACTTGTTCTTCTGAGCCGGAGTCAGTGGTACGTTGCCTTTTAACAGGTTGTACCCGATCTCGCACAGACAGCGTACAAGGTCAGGGTCCGCACCGCGTACAATGGTTCGGACTAACTCGGGTGGGGCCGTCTTCAATACACGGAGCGTCGGGGCGTGCTTCCGTACTCGCACAGACATCATGTACAACTAATGCTAGAACCCACAACTCTGCTCTTTTTATCTACTTCAGAGACAAAGTCAACCCTGCTGTGGTATTCATTCTTTTTATTGTCCCCATCATCAAACACACACACCCCAGCTGGGGGCGCCACTGTGGGTGTGTTTACATTATTTTGCATGTACACGCGGTGGGCCTCTCCGGGAAAGATGCCGGTCCGTAGTCGAAGGTGGTCGGGGGTGGCTTGCTTGAGGTCGAAGAGCATATACCCGTGCTGAGTGGTTGTGGCATCTTTAAAGGCTTCCAACGCAAACGGTGTGCGGCCGCGATACATCTGTCTCGCCAGGTGCAGCAGTTGAGTGGTATCTCTCGGGTTTTTGAAGACCACCAGGTAGTGGGCATTTAAGCTGATGTTCCGATGTTCTTTGTTTTTACTGAAAAGATTCTGCACAATGTAGATGATGCTGAGCCGTCGATGGTGGCTGCCTTTAGTAAAGAGTTGGGTGACCCGCGCATCCGTCTCCGCCATGAGATCATCCAGAACCACCAAGGTGTCGGGTTCCAAATCGGCCAGGTTGGGTAGGCCTTCCACGAACGTGATGTGGGGCATTGCTGCACACGCTTCCTGCCATTCTCCGTAACACCACACGACTCGGGCAATGGGTGGGGTGATCATGCTGTCGGCGTGTTCGAGGAGCTTCCGGACGAAGTGCGTTTTGCCGGAGCCCGTCGGTCCTGCGATGACGCAAGTGAAGGGATGCTGCCACCGAGGGTCCATGGTTTGGGGTGTATCCGTTGTCGTGGTAACCCGCTCTTGTAAATTTGGTACGAGTGAACTGGAGTGGTGGATACAATGTCGGTCGTCGTTGTCTGTTCACTGCGAGTGATGATGGGGGTGGGTACAACGTCGGTCGTCGTTGTCTGTTCACTGTGAGGGATGAAATCCGGTGGGTCTTCAGACGTAGTGGGTATTCTTGGTCTAGGTGTGGAGCTTGGTGTGGTGCTCGACGTGGCTTGTACACGGGGTGTGGTGGTGACTGGGCTCGATACGGGGTTGACTGGTGCTATCTGTAGACCGGTTTCACTGGTGGCTGGTGTTCTCAGTTGGTTAAGTAACGTGCTGACATAGGCTACGTCGTAAAACACACCTCCGTACAACACACTCAGCAGGATTAGCAGTATCACCACAAAGCTCACTTGCGCTTTGCGCGTTTTGGGAGACGCTGTGTTCAGAGGCAGCTGCTGTTTGTCCATAGCACTGTGGTCGGACGTGGAATGAAGGATGACGGCAGTGGTGTCTGGCTTTATAGTCGTTTCACCTGGTTGGCAGCGACCCAGGAATTGAAGGAACTGGGCCAGCCTTGCCATTTGACGAAATGAAACAGTTTGCCACGTCGACGTTCCGTTTTCAAAATCTGCTCCACCGTGTAGTAGTCTTGCTGTGTTTTTACGACAGGTTGTAATTCCGTCTTCCAGTTCCAGATCTTCCAGTTCATAGACTCGCTGCTGTCGGGGTAGTCGCCGTTTAATCAAGAAGTGCTCATCGCTCCAGTTGGGCAAGTAACTTTTCTCGAACTTGCCCTTGACTTTACTGATCCGTACAGGGCCCCCGACCTTGAACACCGCCTTCGGCGTTCGCTGCGATGGCCTGGGGTACAAGACACGCCGGACTTGGGCTTCATTGCGTTGGGTCACGGTAATGGGGGCTCTCTCTATACTCCGATGATAGGCTCGATTGTAACCACTCACAAGTTTCGGGAGAACACCGATGTACCGCCTTGTATTCTTATAGGTGAAATATTTATACATGCGGCCTTTGAATGTCCTGTTGACCCTTTCCACAACGGAAGCCTTGGTCTCGTTGTACGTATGGAAGACAAACACCTTCTGGGCTTTCAGAAACCGTTGGAACGGTCTGTTGAGGAATTCCGTGCTTTCGTCGGTTTGCAAATACAAGGTTTTGCGCCCAGTCTTGAAGATGTCCTTGAACGCCGCTATGAGATTCGCCCCCGTTTTCGTCCGGATGGGTACCACCCACGCATACTTCGATAGGATATCGATGCACGTCAAGATATACCGATTTCCATCGTTGTGTTTGGAAAAGGCGCTTATATCGACCAAATCCGCTTGCCACTGGCCATCTATTCCTCCCACGATGACCCGGTTCCGTAGAAAATGGCGACAGACAGATCGATGTAAGGTATAGGTGTCTTGTTTTCTTAACCAATCTCGGACTTGGGCACGTTGTATCCCCTGGGGTTTGGCCGCTCGATAGAGAGCCGACAATGCACTATAGGCCGCCGGACTGTCGGGACTGTAGTATAAGTTATCCAACACCTTCTCCCAGCGCTTCATGGTGACAAATGATGATGGACCCTGGCTCTATCGTTTATTTATAACGGGTATATCTTGGGCCGGAGTTTTTTTCTGATTTTCTTCGTTGGCTTCCACAGTGTCCATGGTAAATGACCAGTCCAACTCGTCTGATGACCGCTTGATAAGCACTTGATCCACATCTACCACGGCATCTTCCAATGCAGACCATAGATCAGGGTGAAGGGTAAATGCACTGTACCCCCATCTAGCCGAGCCAATTGAGCAAAGAAAGGGCCGCGTCGGATGTACACATCGTGACACAAGTGGATGAGGTCGCCGTCCAGTTCACCAGACAACACCCGTTTGAATTTGGTCCAGCCCTCCCGGGACAGACGAATGTGAGCCGGGCACGGTTGTGTAGGGTCCGCATCACAGATGTCTCCCACCTTCTCCATGATATCGACCTTATCCGCATACACGTGCAGGAAAACCTCGGGGGTCAAACTGAGATACGCCAGTATTATAAGCTCCGTCATCGTCAGTACGTGAATGGTACCAGATTTGACTGTCTCTCGTATTTATAGGGAGAACCCCGTGAGATCAAAGGATCAGGTGGTCATGTCACTGGGCTGACTGAGTCTATCCGGGTAATCAATGGCATCGTCGTCTGGTTCATGGCTAGACATTTGTTCATTGGGTTCTGCCGCCGATTCTCTCAGGGCACGAGCCCACTCCAACTCGTCTGATGACCGCTCGTCTGGTGTAAACAGCTGGTCCACGATAGGCACCACTTTCTCGAAGGCTATCCACAGATCGGGGTCTAGGGTGAAGCTTCGCGTAGGGTCTTGGTAGCGGTCCAGGCGTGGGAAGAAGGGTCCACGGTATACGTAGATGGCATTGTCTATGTGGATGAGGTGTCCATCGAGCTCGCCGCTCAACACCCGTTTAAATTTGGTCCAGCCGTCACGGTGTAGCGCAACCGTATTCGATACGGTCTCAGCGGGCGACCAGCAAACATCTCCACGGTCTTCCACGAGGGTGACTTTATCTTCATAGACGTGTAACCCCACCCAAAGTGTAAGGGGAAGGATGGCTCGTAGGACTGGTGACATGCTTGCTCCAATGACGATCGTTGAATGACACACACTCTGTCTGACCCTCGTATTTATAGTCAGGTGCCACTGTCAATACCACAGCGCCAGGGTCAATAGGGTACAGACTATTGTGAGGCCAACCAGCCGTCGCTGGTTCCGGCGTGAGCGCTCGTGGTCCATATCCCGAGCATCAAGGATGGCTGTCATAGTCCAGTAGTGGTGAGTGATGGCACACCTCTCCATCGAGTGCACTCTGTCGAGGACTGCTTCTGTGAACTTTTTCAGGATCTGGCGTCGCCCCTCGTTGTCGTCGCCATCTGCAAACATGGACCGGACCACTGCTCGGTAACCCGTGAGTGAATTAACCACGGTGGCATGCTGTAAAATGCGAGTCGCATAGGGCTGGATCTCCGTCATGGCTCTGCAACCATAGAAATGAAGGTGTGGGATCCAGAGGGACGTGTTTTATAGGCCATGTCACACATGCGCGCCTAGATGTAGCTCTACGGGTGTAGTCCGTGATACGTACTATTCTGATGGGTTAGTCCAAAAAAGAGATCAACAACACAGATTACAGATCAATCCTTTTATTATGCGTGAACATCATAGGAATGCATGTACTGACCTGTCTGTGGGGGTTTCCCACAATGGCGGTCACCTTCCGCCATTATCCGCCATTTTCCCACAATGGCGGTCACCTTCCGCCATTAATCCGCCATTATCCGCCATTTTCCCACAATGGCGGTCACCTTCCGCCATTATCCGCCATTATCCAACAATGGCGGTCAGACAAGTCTGGGCATGTCCAAAGGTCACGCCCCATTCACCCAAACCGGAAGTGACGTCATTTTTACATCCGGGTGAAATAGGCGTCGATTTAACCTCTCCCGATATTTCAACCCCGCACTGCCGGAGAACCCGCGCGCGCGCGCTGTGTGCCGGATGATCCCGCGCGCGCGCGCTGCGGCCGGGGCGGGCCGGGCCGGGCCGGGCCGGGCCGGGAAAGTTGGAGGTAGTGTTTGAGCATTCTGAAAAAACCCGGAAGTGACGTCACACACACTTGCGCAGACCCACCAAACCACGTGAACGCCATCGTGGGGGAAACCCCCAGTACATGACACGGAGAGACACAGACAAGTCTAGACATGTCCAAAGGTCACACCCCATTCACCCAAACCGGAAGTGACGTCACACACTTGCGCAGACCCACCAAACCACGTGAATGTTAGTCCAGGTGGATGCTCCCCCACATAGGATTCACATGGATACCTCACTCGACACAATAGGCCCATGAGGGGCCCACATAGACCCCAACACGTCTATTTCCATACCCTTTGGCTACCGCGCATGCGCAGAATGACCCTATTTCTACCCCACATCCACGCCATCAGATGCCCCCTCACATAGGCTTCACATGGATACCTCATACGACCCATTCGAACCGTGAACAGCCCATCTCTAACCCAAACACACCCACACACACACACCCAAAAATGCCTGCTTTCTATACTACGGCCAGGCTGCGCATGCGCAGAGTATTCACAACGTACGAACCATTAGTGTAGTCAAGTGCTTCTGCATGAGAGCTTCACATGGATACCTCACTCGACCCCATCGGACCATTATTGGCCCACCTAGATCCCAACACGTCCACCCCGTATGGACCTATACACCCATAGCCATGCAGTATAGGCCTATGGGCCTACCCAGGCCTGGGTGACTTTTTTCAAAAATTTCACCGTTTCGTGCCGGGACACTTCCTATCATGTTTGTCTTGACGAGACTAAGAATACAAATCCAAACAACCATACCGCAAATGTCTAGAAGTAGGTTTCCCAGTGGGGCAAACATTGGTCCTATACCCCTAGTATGGGACTATATGGGTCTCCCTGAACTTTTTCCAAAAATTTCAATGATTCGCTCCGCGACACTTCCTATCATGTTTGTCTTGACGAGACTAAGAAAACGAGACCCCACAACCTATACCGCAAATGTCGAGAAGTAGGTTTCCCAGGATGGTCATATACCCCCCATACCCCATATAGGCATTTTCCGTAATTTAGGATAAAGTCCGTGTTCTGTATTTTTCAGGAAAAATTTTACATACACCCACCCTGGAACTAGAGGGAGATAACTCTATTGATAGGCCAGCCCCGTTAAGCCCGGCGACCTATATACCCCCCATACGCCATATAGCCATTTTCCAGGATTTATCGATAAAGTCCGTGTTCCGTTTTTTTTTCAGGAAAATTTTTACATGCATCCACCCATGACTGGATGCCCCTTCACATAGGCTTCACATTGATACCTCATACAACTCCATCGACCCATTAGAGGCTCCCCTAGATCCCAAAACGTCTATTTCCATACCCTTTGGCCACCGCGCATGCGCAGAATGGTGACAACGCCCGAGCCGCTAGTCCAGTCAGATGCCCTTTCATGAATGCTTCACATGGATACCTCATATGACCCTATTGGACC
This sequence comes from Hanleya hanleyi, assembly GCA_036873755.1. Lineage (NCBI taxonomy): Eukaryota > Metazoa > Mollusca > Polyplacophora > Lepidopleurida > Hanleyidae > Hanleya > Hanleya hanleyi. The sequence goes on along the minus strand of JAVTVY010036638.1, from coordinate 10,637 downwards.
ATTAGGGACTCCCCTAGCCCCAAAACGTCTATTTTCATACCCTTTGGCCACCGCGCATGCGCAGAATGCCGATATTTCAACCCCACACCCAGCCCATCAGATGCCCCTTCACGAATGCTTCACTTTGATACCTCACTCGACCCCACTGGACCATTAGTGGCTCCCCTAGCTCCAAAACGTCTATTTTCATACCCTTTGGCCACCGCGCATGCGCAGAATGCCGATATTTCAACCCCACACCCAGTCCATCAGATGCCCCTTTACGAATGCTTCACTTTGATACCTCACTCGACCCAATCGGTCCACTAGGGACCCACCTAGGTCACAAAACGTCTATTTAGGTATTCCCCGTATACATTAACATTGGAAGTCAACCCATGGGACTACTTTCTGTCCGCGGAGGCAGACCGCATCACCACCAGACCGCATCACCGCGGAAGAATTCGAGATCAAAGGTTGCCGGAACTATAGCCTAGATAGGTCAGTACATGCCTTGATCATCATTAGTCCGAGTTGTCTCCCTTGCGTCCAGAGTGTATAGATGGCGCTACCATCGGAAGTGACGTCATTTTTACATCCGGGTGAAAGTTAACTCGATAAGCACTATACCTACTACTCACAGTCAACACTGTTTCTGTTGAACTGATGTATACTTTTTTATATACAACAACATATTTCGCTCTCAAATTAATCCACGTAGGCCTGCATAATAAGATGGAGGCAAACTAACACAATTCTAATTTTGAAATAGACACTGTAGGTACAGAAGTTGCGGCATTTTGTATTGCAATGTGGTTGTTTCAGGTTAATCCGAAGGTGTTTAATCCGAATCTGCTTGTTTCCAGATTAATTTTACATACTGAAACATCAGAACTGCTAATTAACCGTAATGAGCAAGTCACTTGAGCATTTGGTGCCAATCTCTGCCGGGTAGGAAGGCCGTCTTCCCCCGGCCGTCCCCCCCCCCTCCCCCCTTATATCATATGTTCCTAGCCTGTGCGAAACGACAATTTCTGCAAGAAATAATGAGCTTTTTAGAACGAAATTATTAACGATGACTTGTTTAGTATACTCCCCCCCCCCCATTCCCTCCCCTCTCCGCTACCCCCCATTATCCTGAATACCGATGGGTTTAACCATTTCCGTTAGGGGGTGAAACTTGACAAGATAATGTAATACAATTAACAATGGTCACTCTAATGGCCTCACGGTGAAGTCATCTTCCCTGAAAGTAGTTTTAAATCTATTTTAGCCAATTTTCATTATAAATATTTTTCGTACTCCTTTAGCTAGGGGGTGAATACTGTGTGATGACGTCACAGTGACGTCATTATTAAAAAAGGCATTTTTGTGTTTCATTTCTTCGCAAACACTGCATGATAATTTAGTCAATCAAATAGTTTTAGTTCACTTTTCCATGCAGAAAAGCAAACGTTTTGAAGAAAACTGATGAAAACATCACTTTTCTGATACCCACATGGCTTCCATTTTGAATTTAACCTTTATTCTCCGCACATAGATTCAAAAAGACCCCAATATGATAAGCTACAAAGCTACGGAGTGTCCGGATAGAGGATACGAAGTTTGGTACGAGGGCCCGGATGCCCCCCCCCCCTTCCCCACCCCACCCGGCCTAGTAGGGTTAACCCCACCGCATGGCATCACCACACCAGAATTCTTCTCAGCCGGCCTGGTAGGGTTAACCCTACCGCATGGCACCACCACACCAGAATTCTTGCGGGAAAATTGCATGAACTCAAATTGGAAAAATGTGACTGAAAAATTCGGCCCAAAAATTCAGATGCGAATTTGTGAATTTGAATGTGAATTTGATTACGTCATTGTGACGTAATCAAAGAGACTGTTTCATATTTTGTGTGCGCGCTTTCATCTCCTAAGCCTAATGGTTATATATCTATACGGGTGAGTACCAAGAGAACAAGGGAGCTGATACTTTCTGACTTTCGCACGAATCTTATTGCCGTCATTTTGAGACTATTTGCATGATAGTATGTGCAAAGGATCATGTGAGAATGACGGTCACGAAATATACCCATAAAATTGTGCTTTCGGTCATTTCCGTTCATGTTTTCGTACTTTTCTTGCCTAAAAGAGCATAAAAGTAATTTATTTTGCCAAAACTAATTATTCTCTATAATATGAATTAGTTTTTGATATAAAATATCGAAAAATTTAGAAATTTTAAATCAGTCCAAAAAAGAATCGAAAAATGACTTCCGAAAAGATGACGTCACTGTGACGTCATGATGGCGACCATCTTGAATTATTTAGCATTTCATCATAGAGCTTGACTCAACTATATAGTATGGAAAGTTTCAGCCCTCTACCCAAGATATAACGAAAAATAGATGGGGCGTTGAAATTCCCCCACCCTCCATCCTCAGGCGGAGACAACCTCCAAATCACCCAGACCTGGTAGGATTAAAACAATCCATTTATCGGCTACGCATACTATCATTGCCTTATTGAGCAACTTTACATGCTGAGGTCTGATACTGGACAACTATTCCCAGGTGACGGACAACCCTTAATACGACTTAGTTATAATCGTGATAAAACCTGGACAACCACTTCTATTGTCGGACAACGTATCCCCGGGTGTAGTTGTCCATGGACAACCTATGATAGTATCAGTTGTCCCGGGACAACTCACAACAGTATATGTTGTCCATGGACAACCTGTCCCAGTAATGGCTGTCCGACGGACAACCACTAACCAGGACAACGTTCACCTTCACACCGGGGGGGGGGGGAGTATTCGGTCCATAAGGCGACAAAAATGTGAGTGCTACTTCGACATATACCTGCTCTGAAAAAATATTCCATAGAGTATATGCGAGCATAAGACATATTATATTTGTTAGAATGTGTCCCTATATAAATTGCAATGAGTTAAAACAGCATATTCCCCGGAAACGTGGGTGTATAAAACTCCCATAGAATATACACCAAGGGAGAGATCTTCCGGTCTCTTGCTCGAGCTGCAAACAGTGGATCATGGGGCAGTTAGTCGAGCTGATTTTAGCTGCAGAATATAGCAAAAATAAACAGCTCCCCTCTAATTCCAAGTAGGATAGAACTAAAGAAAATGATTGGATTAACTAACAATCGTCATCGAACAACTATGCGTGCGTTGCGAGATATTCATGACAGTTTCGAAGCTCCGACGCAGTGGAATCTCATGCATGAGTAAATTATATTGCAAATGCAGGAGTTTGGCCACTGAAGACAACCGACTCAGTGGGATTGCGCCTTTAACAATAGTTAAGTTGATATATTTTAGTCATTTAGAAAGTGATCGTATAACAGCATTTTCGTTATTTTGGGATTACACTATCTTAGAATAGCACAGATTCCAGTGGGAGGCCTGTTGGCCGAGCGGTTTAGATCGACGACATACAGTGCTGGCGATTAGGTGCCTGACTCTGGGTTCGCTGGTTCGAATCCCGCACGGGACTCGACCAATTTTTCAGCACTGAAATCTGTGCTATTCTAAGATAGTGTAATCCCAAAATAACGAAAGTACTGTTAAGAGTTAAGTTGATAAATATAATAAGGAAATGAAAGTTCGTGTGAAACACGAATATAGCATTTCCCGGAATACATGTGTAAAACGTAATTTGGTATGCACAGGGCTCCGCAATTTGGGCCCACTCCTCTATTAGGCATGGTAAATATTTTTGGCACATCACTAACTTGTGCACGACGTTAATGACCTGACGTGTGTAGGAGAAAACGTCTCCCTTGAATATGGCTCTAATATATAGGATTAGGGGATGAGGTGGTGCTTACAATATGAAGTGTGGGACACATATCTTAATATTATGATGTGATATTTATCTTCAATATAATAGGCCTGTGAGTAGTATGTACACCGCAAATTGAGTAATTAGCGCCTCACTGCGCATGCGCAGACCTGTGTGTGACGTCACAATTGAGGAGGTTTTGGGGCGGTATTGGGGTGGTGTGACAAAAAAGTGGGCGTGGCCTATGTGAGTGGGTGGGTTCAAAATGGCGGCTTGTTTTGTTGTTTTTGTAAGATAATGTGCCGCCATTTTGACCCCACCCACTCACCTTGTGTACTGATTGACCTGTAGGGTGAGTGGGTGGGTTCAAAATGGCGGCTTGTTTTGTTGTTTTTGTAAGATAAGGTGCGGCCATTTTGAGCCCACCCACTCACCTTGTGTACTGATTGACCTGTAGGGTGAGTGGGTGGGTTCAAAATGGCGGCTTGTTTTGTTGTTTTTGTAAGATAAGGTGCCGCCATTTTGAACCCACCCACTCACCTTGTGTACTGATTGACCTGTAGGGTGAGTGGGTGGGTTCAAAATGGCGGCTTGTTTTGTTGTTTTTGTAAGATAAGGTGCCGCCATTTTGATGACCATTGTATACAGGTGCCTTATACCATTGTAGGGACACCGCAAATTGAGTAGTTAGCGCCTCACTGCGCATGCGCAGACCTGTGTGTGACGTCACAATTGAGGAGGTTTTGGGGCGGTATTGGGGTGGTGTGACAAAAAAGTGGGCGTGGCCTATGTGAGTGGGTGGGTTCAAAATGGCGGCTTGTTTTGTTGTTTTTGTAAGATAATGTGCCGCCATTTTGAACCCACCCACTCACCTTGTGTACTGATTGACCTGTAGGGTGAGTGGGTGGGTTCAAAATGGCGGCTTGTTTTGTTGTTTTTGTAAGATAAGGTGCGGCCATTTTGAACCCACCCACTCACCTTGTGTACTGATTGACCTGTAGGGTGAGTGGGTGGGTTCAAAATGGCGGCTTGTTTTGTTGTTTTTGTAAGATAAGGTGCCGCCATTTTGAACCCACCCACTCACCTTGTGTACTGATTGACCTGTAGGGTGAGTGGGTGGGTTCAAAATGGCGGCTTGTTTTGTTGTTTTTGTAAGATAAGGTGCCGCCATTGACCATTGAGGTGACCATTGTATACAGGTACATCTGACCATTGTATACAGGTGCCTTATACCATTGTATACAGGTGCCTTATACCATTGTATACAGGTGCCTTATACCATTGTATACAGGTACATCTGACCATTGTATACAGGTGCCTTATACCATTGTATACAGGTGCCTTATACCATTGTATACAGGTACATCTGACCATTGTATACAGGTGCCTATAATGTATTGTATATAGGTGCTCTGGCACTGGTCAAGTATGGTAAATATCATCGCTTGATAAGCATGTGTGCCTTACACATGGCAGGAAGCCACAGGCCATTGTATACAGGTGCCTTATACCATTGTATACAGCAGAAATTGTCTTTGTAACGTCTTATTGTGACATCATGGCATTATTGTTGTTTTGTTACACTGTGGAACTGTAAAAATTCCATGAATGGAAAAGAATGATAAAACCCATTAGTGCATAATATTGCTGAAATAATGCCAACAGAAAACTCAGAGTCAATTTAAATATTTATTTGTATTGAGCAAATTACAAGAATTTCGAAGAGAAAAGAGCCGAAATAATGTCTGTCTGTCCTGGAAATCAGCTGATCAGCAATAAATCGACATCTCCGTGACCTTCAAGGAGATTTTGACATTAGGTTTTACCCGCTTTTATCACAAATCATTATAAAGAAATTGTCACACCCGGTGAACTCCTGAAACCCACATCCTACCCTGCTAGTCTGGTGATAATAAAATTTAAAGATCACATGTCCAACACATACTCACATAATGAAAGCAAGAATCGAACTTGCGCACCCCTCGAGATGAAGGATACCGTCCATGTTTCATTTTTTTGAGGTGTACTGAAATGCTCTCTCTAATTTATGCCCCGGTATCTATTTTCACATCTAGGTTGAAGATTTATATCGACACTGCTACACACTTTTCGAGATGTGTTTTCACTTTCGATGAAAGCACAAAACAGTCTAAAAAATTCACCTACGCTAATATTTTCTGGTGTTTTGTAGAATATAGATTCGCGTTCATTTCTATTTCGTCAAGAAAAAATGTTTTGTAGAATATAGATTCGCGTTCATTTCTATTTCGTCAAGAAAAAATTTTCATCTCGAAAATTGGCAGATTGAAATGTTCTCTCTCTCTCTCTCTCTCTCTCTCTCATTTTATGACAAGCTTACCTGATAAAAGAAGTTTAGTCCAGATGTATACCTATATCCCATACTCCCGGACGTTTGATGCATATCTGGGGGGCTGTTTTTTTCCTAGGTGGGATATAACACACCATGCATTTGTATGCTAATCGAAATTCAGATATTTCCATCGGTAAATCCGGTGTCCAGTATACCACGTGGATGAAATTCAATTCAATTCAATGTATTGTACAAAACACCTTTACGCACTAAACTATGAAGCTAATGATTTTGGTCAGCGGCACATAGATGTTCCCTGGTTTGGTGTCCACATCCCATCGAAATTCACAGATATTTCCATCTACATATCAGCTGAGCTAACGCCCTCAATTGCCTGTTAGCTCTCTTGTTGCTCACGGTGAGCAAACGTTTCAAGAAATTGATTTCAGTTCCCGCATAACGTCTCCTTCAAGTCCATTTTGAAGAGTCGAGCGTATGAATCGAGTCAAAATAACATGCAATTCATTTGCCTGTCCGGTAAAACTGGTGAGTTGTTGGTTTGCGTTCGCCGCACACACACACTGAGGATTTGACCTCGCGAGACGAAATTAGTTTAATATTTTTTTCTCCCGCCTCGCGGTTCAGCCAATGAACTATTAGAAAAGCATATGTGTTTGCATATTAATAAAACCACGGGCGCCTAAAAAATGAACACATTTCATTACACTGTAGCGAATTGTTGCCATTGCACGTGTGAGTCAGTACGTTTTCATATCCACCTCAAATTGACACGGAGAATTTCATTGCCAGTAAAATTGTAAGTTTATTGCGGAAAGAATTGATATTGCATAAATTCCTGCGGGAAATAGGAAGTACACATATATAAAGAATATTGTCTTCACGTAAAAGTTTGTACATTTCAAAAAAAAAATTTCAAAACAAAACAAAAAAATGTGAAGTAAAACCCGTCCTTCGGAAGGGAAATCTTCATACGTCAAGTCAACAAAATTTTATTTTTCAGGTAGTGGGTCGAGTGAAGTATCATATTGAAGCTGACGTGAAATGCTTCACAATGATACCTCACTCGACCCGATTGGACCATTAGGGACGCCTCTAACCTCAAAAAAGATTATTTTGAAGATAATTATCAACATCCGGTGAATGAAGATTTTTTATTTTAGAGGTAGTGGGTCGAGTGAGGTATCAAATTGAAGCTGACGTGAAATGCTTCACAATGATACCTCACTCGACCCGATTGCACCACTAGGGGCTGCCCTAACTCCAATAAAGGCTATTTTGAATTTTCTGCGCATGCGCGAAGTCCAAAGGCTATGAAAATAGCCTTTTTGGGGTTAGAGGCGTCCCTAATGGGCCAATCGGGTCGAGTGAGGTATTAAATTGAAGGTGACGTGAAGGAGCATCTGATAGACTGGGTGTGGGCTTGAATTAGGGTAATTCTGCGCATGCGCGAAGATAATATGAAAAATATCAAAACATCAAAATAGCCTTTTTGGGGTTAGAGGCGTCCCTAATGGACCAATCGGGTCGAGTGAGGTATCAAATTGAAGGTGACGTGAAGGAGCATCTGATGGACTGGTGTGGGTTGAACTAACAGCATTCTGCGCATGCGTAATCTTCAAAATATCCTTTTTTGGGTTAGAGGCGCCCCTAGTGGTGCAATGGGGTCGAGTGAGGTATCAGTGTGAAGCATTTCACGTCAGCTTCAATATGATACCTCACTCGACCCACTACCTCTAAAATAAAAAAAATCTTCGTACACCAGATTTTGATGTTTATCTTAAAAATAGCCTTTTTGGCGTTAGGGGCGCCCCTAGTGGCCCGATGGAGCCGAGTGAGGTATCAATGTGAAGGTGAGATGAAGGGCCAAGCGCGCGCGCGCGCGGACGCGGGTCAAAAGGTCAAAGGGTCACCTCCAGGTCAGACGGTCCAATGTCCAATGAGACAATGTTGCGGTATCGCTATAGTCAGAGCTTGAGCACAAAAATACGCCCTGGTGAAATAGCTCAGAAGCTCTGATATTCCATGGAATTGTCACTAATTCTTCGAAATGCGGTGATGCCCGTCAACGCCCGTCGTTACACCTTAACACTCTAACATAACGCCATGATATAGACCAGAGAGAGAACAACAACAGCAACAGTAACAAGAATGACACATGAGAGAACAACAACAACAAGAAGTTTTTTTCATATAGTTTATTTTCCCCAATGTTACATCATACCCACGCTGGGGGAGCCGCGTTGGGTATATTTACAATTCAAGAAGATTCTTATCCAATCAGAGGCCACCATTTGCATGTTTCATATTCGTTCCTGTCCGTTAGATGTATTCTTGTCCAATCAGAAGTCTCCATTTCAGAAAGTGCCATCTGAACCGTTTATTCTAATCATCGTCGGGCAGGCCAGGATACCGTTGAGGCAACATATCCTCAGATAGTTGTTTGCGCATTCTGAGTATCTATCAGTGCGTGGGTGAATACTTTCATCCGATGGAGGTGGTGGTCAGTTTAACCACGAAGAACGCAACATTGGTCAATATCTCCATTATCCACTTGGTGTTACAATTCAAGAACACTCTTGTCCAATTAGAGACCACCATTTGCATCTGTCATATTCGTTCCTGTCCGTTAGATGTATTCTTGTCCAATCAGAAGTCTCCATTCCAGAAAGTTCCATCTTCGGCCATGTTCGCTTTGAACCGTTTATTGTAATCATCATCGGGCAGCCCAGGAAACCGTTGAGGCAACATATCCTCAGATACATGTTTGTGCATTCTGAGTATCTATCAGTGCCTGGGTGAATACATTCACCCGATGGGAATATTCCGTAGTTTGGTCACGACGAACGTAACATTGGTGACCCTCTCCACTGTCCACTTGGTGTTGGGGCGTTGTTGTTGGGCCCATTCCAAGGGATCCACGGTGTCCAGTTTCTCCAGCATCGTCTGTAGCGACACTCGGTTAATGATGGTAAACGGTTGGTCAAATACCTGGATGTTACTGCTCGGGTAAAAGTATCGGACTTGGTCTGTCTCCTTATGCCGCAGCACATAACCAAACGCCAGATTTAATTTGAAGGACGTAGCTTGATCTTTGAAGATGGCTTCCACGTAGCTAGGTAGACGGGCGAGGTCGGTCAGTCGAAAATTGTAGATATCTTGAATAGGGCGATGACGGTAGAAACAGTGCCGTATCATGGACCAGTGGCGCCGATAAATGTCACTCACTGGCTGGGCGTCCTGTAAGAGATCGCTAGGAACATTTATGGGCTCGTCCAGAAAATGTTCGATGTTGTCAGGCGTATGACTCGAAACCGTAACGGAGGGGTCCGGCTGGATATCCAGGCCCTCCTGGACCGTGGGTATAGGCAGGCTCTTCGTCATCGCATCACCAGTGGCGTTCGCCTCTCCGGGTTCATCTTCACTGGGTCTGACCTTCCGCGGCTCCTCTTTAGTGGAAAGTTGTCGCCCAAACCGTAGAGACGGAGCATGCATCAAACGTTGGTGCTGTCTAAACCGACTGGGTCGTTTGAAGAGTCGACCACAATCATTACATAGTACCGTCGCACCCGCGTGGAGTACCCTCTCATGACGCAGTAAATGATCCTTCCGATTGAATGACCGTGCGCAGATTATACAAGTATACCGGGCATCGTTGTGGGTGGAGGCCTCGTGGCGTCGTAACGTATCTAGACGAGTAAACAGCTTCTGGCAGGTTGTGCAAGTGAACATCTTGGTGGTTGACAGAGTGTCAGATGAAACGGCCAGGCCGCCTCCCTTTTATAGCACGCTAGCTGGTGATCTATTTTTAGCACACTCAGTTCAACTATCCCAAGTCGAGGGCCGAGCCGTGACATCTTCGGTAACCTCCGTGTCTCTTCGGTCACCTCCGTAACGTCAACGATCAACATGTAGACATATAGAGTATGTACGGCATGTTATGGTATTCATCAGTGCATGAGTGACGCATTCAGCCGATGGGGGTGGTCGGTCAGCTTGGTAACGAAAACGTAACATTGGTCACACTCTCCACTGTCCACTTGGTGTTGGGGCGTTGTTGTTGGGCCCATTCCAAGGGATCCACGGCGTCCAGTTTCTCCAGCATCGTCTCTAGCGACACTCGGTTAATGATGGTAAACGGTTGGTCAAATACCCGGATGTTACTACTCGGGTAAAAATATCGGACTTGGACTGTCTCTTTATGCTGCAGCACATACCCAAACGCCAGATTCAATTTGAAGGCCATAGTTTGATCATTGAAGATGGCTTCCACGTAGCTACGTAGACGGGCGAGGTCAGTCAGTCGGAAATTGTAGATATCTGGAATAGGGCGATGACGGTAGAAACAGTGCCGGATCATGGGCCAATGGCGCCGATAAATGTCACTCACTGGATGGTCTTCGTGTGACAGATCGCTGGGAACATTTATGGCTTCGTCCACGAAGTGTACTTTGGCCTCCACGTCGTACAAAATCTGGCCCAAGGTCTTGTCGTCGGAATTTGACTGTTGAATTAGGGTGACATCATCATCGGCCCTCGTG
>JAVTVY010036637.1:0-16778 GCA_036873755.1 Hanleya hanleyi | reverse complement strand
CAAGAATACTGATCAGCGATACGGATTTGATATTTTTGGAACATCATGATGTCTTGCCGGCATCATTGAAAACTGTTGACCGCTTCTTTCTTGTAGGAAGCAAGCCTATGTTTTTGTATACTATGATTGTCTTTTTAAATTTGGTGCTAATACTGTTATATGGGAAATGGAATAGGTCTTTGGATTATGGACGCGGATATTCTCTAATGGACGACGGCTGGATTATGAATGACGGACTAGACGCTTGTAACTTCAAAACCTCCAATCGCCCTACCCTGTTCCACCTACGGTGAAGACCATAAACACCCTCGATGAAGAGATGCAACAGATCTTACAGAGATCAGGGTTAAGCGACCGTGAGAAAGTACAACGGTACAATGAGACGCTTCAACGGCACATGACGTTCATGGACCAATACAAAACCCTCTCTACCCCACCACCACCACCACCACCACCACCACCACCACGCGACACACCGCCGACCTCAGCACCGCTCCAACCGCCGCCATTACCAGGGGTACCACCCACAGCCCCACAGTGGGTGGAAGACGAAGTGCTGAAGAGTGTACCTGCATCGTTCAAGAAACAAGCTGGCGTAGTATTACAACGGATGAAACAGAATCCTAACATGACTTGGAATAATAAAGGCGAACTCCTGGTACAGAATCAGGTGGTCCCCGGGACCCACATGACGGATTTAGTGAATTACCTGATGCGTCAACGCAGGTCGCACACAGATCCTCGAGGATGGGAGGTCTTCGCTCAAGGCTTGAAAGACATGCATGTACCACAGGAATTGGTGGGGAATCTCCACCGCTGGGCCTTTATGCAGCGGACCCAGCAATCGCCGAGTGGCCCACTACCTTCTTGGGAAGCCGAATGGGAACCGGCACATGGACACGGTGGACAATGAAGGATATAACAAACGGAAGGCTTTTCATTTCGTTTCATTTCGTCAAATGGCAAGGCTGGCCCAGTTCCTTCAATTCCTGGGTGGCAGCCAACCAGGTGAAACGACTATAAAGCCAGACACCACTACCGCCATCCTTCATTCCACGTTCGACCACGGTGCTATGGACAAGCAGCAGCTGCCTCTGAACACAGCGTCTCCCAAAACGCGCAAAGCGCAAGTGGGCTTTGTGGTGATATTGCTAACCCTGCTGAGTGTGTTGTACGGAGGTGTATTTTACGACGTAACCTATGTCAGCACGCTACTTAACCAACTTAGAACTCCAGCTGTGAGTGGCAGTGAAACCAGTCTACAGATAGCACCAGTCACCTCCGTGATCGAAACGAGCCCAGTCATCACCACCACCAAACCCCGTGTACAAGCCACATCGAGCTCCACACCGAGTATACAGTCAACACCTACACCAAGTACACCCACTACGTCTGAAAACCCACCGGATTTCATCCCTCACAGTGAACCGACAACGACGACCGACGTTATACCCACCACCATCATCACTCACAGTGAACAGACAACGACGACCGACGCTGTACCCACCACCACCACTCCAGTTCACTCGTACCAAATTTACAAGAGCGGGTTACCACGACAGCGCATACAGCTCGAACCATGGACCCTCGGTGGCAGCATCCCTTCACTTGCGTCATTGCAGGACCGACGGGCTCCGGCAAAACGCACTTCGTCAGGAAGCTCCTTCAACACGCCGACAGCATGATCACCCCGCCCATTGCCCGAGTCGTGTGGTGTTACGGAGAATGGCAGGCAGCGTGTGCAGCAATGCCCCACAGCACGTTCGTGGACGGCCTACCCAACCTGGTCGATTTGGAACCCGACACCTTGGTGGTTCTGGATGATCTCATGGCGGAGACGGATGCGCGGGTCACCCAACTCTTTACCAAAAGCAGCCATCATCGACGGCTCAGCATCATCTACATTGTGCAGAATCTTTTCAGTAAAAACAAAGAACATAGGAACATCAGCTTAAATGCCCACTACCTGGAGATACCACCCAACTGCTGCACCTGGCGAGACAGATGTATCCCGGCCGCACACCGTTTGCGTTGGAAGCCTTCAAAGATGCGACAACCCCTCAGCACGGGTATATGCCACCCCCGACCACCTTCGACTACGGACCGGCATCTTTCCCGGAGAGACCCACCACGTGTACATGCAAAAATAATGTAAACACACCCACAGTGGCTCCCCCAGCTGGAGTGTGTGTTTGATGATGGGGATAATAAAAAGAATTAATACCACAGCATGGTTGACTTTGTCTCTGTTCTCTGAGGTAGATAAAAAGAGCAGAGTTGTGAGTTCTAGCATTAGTTGAACATGATGTCTGCGCGAGTACGGAAGCACGCTCCGACGCTCCGTGTATCGAAGACGGCCCCACCCGAGTTGGTCCGAACCATTGTACGCGGTGCGGACCCTGACCGTGTACGCTGTCTGTGCGAGATCGGGTACAACCTGTTAAAAGGCAACGTTCCACTGACTCCGGCTCAGAAGACCAAGTTGGCCAAGCATAAGACAGGTCTCCGAACCCTAGTCCAGAAGCGAGTCTCTCAAACACAAAAGAAAAAGGTGTTACAGAAATGCGGCTTTCTCGTGGCCATCTTAGCACCGTTGGCCGCTTCCGTGTTGGGTCCAGTATTGGGTGGACTCTTCGGCCGACAATGAACCACACGAAACAAATGGTCCTCGTCGAACCACGGTTACTTCAAAACCTCCAATCGCCCTACCCTGTTCCACCTACGGTGAAGACCATAAACACCCTCGATGAAGAGATGCAACAGATCTTACAGAGATCAGGGTTAAGCGACAGTGAGAAAGTACAACGGTACAATGAGACGCTTCAACGGTACATGACGTTCATGGACCAATACAAAACCCTCTCTACCCCACCACCACCACCACCACGCGACACACCGCCGACCTCAGCACCGCTCCAACGGCCGCCATTACCAGGGGTACCACCCACAGCCCCACAGTGGGTGGAAGACGAAGTGCTGAAGAGTGTACCTGCATCGTTCAAGAAACAAGCTGGCCTATGTTTATGTATACTATGATTGTCTTTTTGAATTTGGTGCTAATACTGTTATGTGGAAAATGGAATAGGTCTTTGGATTATGGACGCGGATATTCTCTAATGGACGACGGCTGGATTATGAATGACGGACTAGACGCTTGTAATTACAACGGATGAAACAGAATCTTAACATGACTTGGAATGATAAAGGCGAACTCCTGGTACAGAATCAGGTGGTCCCCGGGACCCACATGACGGATTTAGTGAATTACCTGATGCGTCAACGCAGGTCGCACACAGATCCTCGAGGATGGGAGGTCTTCGCTCAAGGCTTGAAAGACATGCATGTACCACAGGAATTGGTGGGGAATCTCCACCGCTGGGCCTTTATGCAGCGGACCCAGCAATCGCCGAGTGGCCCACTACCTTCTTGGGAAGCCGAATGGGAACCCGCACATGGACACGGTGGACAATGAAGGATATAACAAACGGAAGGCTTTCACTGCGAACATCGCCTCGGTGGATCTCATAGGTCGACTACACGCTGACATTTTCATGCAAGACCGGTACCTCTTGAACAAGGTCCCCATCAAAATCAGACTGATACGGGCGCCTCCGACCTTCACCTTGATGGCCACTAACGTAGATGGGCATGCAGCTGACTATAAAATTGTTATCCAAGACGCAGTTCTGTATGTCCGAAAAGTGAAACCGAATCCAGCCGTTCAACTGGGACACCTCAAAGCCTTGGAAACAAAACCAGCCCCGTACCCTATCCGACGTGTACAAACCAAAGTGTTCTCTGTGCCTGCTGGAAATATGAGCGCCAACAAAGAAAATCTGTTCCTGGGGGAACTACCCAAGCGATTGATCCTGGTCTGTGTGAAAAATACCAGTTTCAGCGGAGCCTACCCAGAGAATCCGTTTGACTTTAAACATTTCGGCATCAATTTTGTGGCCCTGCATGTGGATGGACAACAGGTCCCAGCCATGGCCTTAACACCGAACTTTGGGCGCAGGAATTTCATTCGAGCCTATCAGAGCCTGTTTACAGCCACCGGTCAAATCGAACAGGGCAAAGGGAATATGATCAGTCGGGAGGACTACGCGAACAGATACACGTTGTTCTGTTTCGATCTGACCCCCACCTTAGAGAACGACCATCAGCTGGCCCTGGCCAGGCAAGGCAATTTACGGTTAGAAATCCACTTTGCACGAGCCCTCGGGACCACCGTCAATGTGATCTGCTACGCCGAGTTTGACAACATCATTCAAGTGGACAAGGCGCGCAACGTCCTGTGTGACTTTTCCACCTAACATGGATACAGACCAGATAATTACCGTGCTGGAGAATGACCCAGGGACACGTATGGTCTTTCAAGGGGTGTTCGCCCGAGATGTGTTTCCATTAGACCGTATGTATCCTGCTGCATACGTTCTCAACACGGACCCGATGGATCAGCCCGGTGAACACTGGGTGACCGTGTACTTGACAGAAGCGCAGGGCGAATATTTTGACCCGTACGGCCTGCCACCCCTCCATCCCGATTTAACAGACTTCATGGATCAAGGCACAGAGACGTGGTGTTGGAACAGTGAAACGTTGCAAAGCCTGACCAGTAGCGTGTGCGGACAATATTGCTTGTTTTACCTGTACCATCGATGCCGGAACAGAACCTTATCTACCATCGTACAGATGTTTGACGAGTACCCCAAGGCCGAGGACCGCGATGTACTTGTATATGACTGGGCCGCCCATCATTACAATGTACAAGCCCCGTTCTGGGCTTAAGTTCTTTCAATGTACAAGCCCCCTGTTCTGGGCTTAGGTTTACAAGCCCCCTGTTCTGGGCTTCAGTTCTTTCAATGTACAAGCCCCCTGTTCTGGGCTTCAGTTGTCACGTGGTTGTTCTCACGTTGTTGTTGTTAGTTATTGTTGAATAAAAAACAAAATGAGATCTCACAAAAAAACCCGTTGTCTTGTGTGTTTTCTATATGAGCATAATGCATGAAACTGGCTGTGAACACCGTATTAGCCAATCAGTGGCCTAGAATGGAGCCAAAGGTAACCCATCCATGTCCAGAAAACATTACCCGGGTGTACAAGTACCCGGATGGAGGCGCGGGCGTAGGCGAAAGCATTCTAGTACCCAGATGTAGGCGCAGACGTGAGCGAAATTCTAGTACCCGTCCATTGGTTCTTTTATCGATCACTCATTGGCTCATTTTCTCGACCGCTGATTGGTCCAAATGGAACTGCCCATCCTTCCCAGGTTAATTTACAATCCCCTTTTTGGGTTCAAGCTCTGTATATCGATGCCGCAACATTGTTGCCGAACCTTGCCGAAAGGGAGACCTTTGACCTTTTGACCTGGATGTGATCTTTGACCTTTTGACCCGACATTCATCCGCGCACTTCCGGTGATGCCGCGCACTTCCGGATAACCCCCGTGCGCGCGCGCTGCGGCCGAGGCGGGCCGGGCCGGGCCGGAAAACCCCACAGACAGGTCAGTACATGCATTCCTATCATGTTCCTAGGTCACACCCCATTCACACAGACCCTCATGCATACCCGGATGCAGGCGCAGACGTCAGCGAAATTCTGGCGGGAAAACCCACACAGACCGGAAGTGACGTCATAACCCTAATTTTACATGCACCCACCCATGACTGGATGCCCCTTCACGAATGCTTCACTTTGATACCTCACTCGACTCCATCGGACCATTATTGGCCCACCTAGACCACAAAAACGTCTATTTCCACACCCGTTTCCCACAATTCCCTGTCTGCGCATGCGCAGAATATGGACAACGACCGAGACACTACTCCAGGCGGTTGCTCCCTCACATATGCTTCACATGGATACCTCACTCGACTCCATCGACCCAAAAGTAGCTCGCCTAGGCCCCAGAACGTCTATTTCCATAGACTTTCTCTACTGCGCATTCGCAGAATGACATCAGTTCCACGTCACACCCAGCCCGTTGGATACTCCCTCACGTATGCTTTACATTGATACCTCACTCGATTCAATCGGCCCACTAGTGGCCCACCTAAACCCCAACACGTCTATTTCTATACTACGGCCAGACTGCGCATGCGCAGACTATTGACAACGAACGACACACTAGCCCAGGCGGATGCTCCCTCACGACAGCTTCAAAATAAGACCTCGTACGACACCATAGGATCATTAGGGGCTCACCTAAACCCTAAAACGTCTATTTCCACACCCTTTTCCCACAATTCCCTGTCTGCGCATGCGCAGAATGTTGACAACGGCCGAGACACTAGTCCAATCGGATGCCTCCTCACATATGCTTCACATTGATACCTCACTCAACTCCATCGGCTCATTAGTGGCTCACCTAGATCCCAAAACGTCTATTTTCACACCCTTTGTCTATTGTGCATGCGCAGAATGACGATATTCCGACCCCACATCCACCCAGTTGGATTCCCCCTCACATAGGCTTCACATTGATACCTCACTCGATCCCATCGGTCCATTAGTGGCCCACCTAGACCCCAAAACGGCTATTTCCATACCCTTTGTCTACCGCGCATGCGCAGAATGACGATATTTCAACCTCACACCCAGCCCGTCGGATGCGCCTTCACGAATGCTTCACATTGATACCTCATACGACTCCATCGACCCACTAGTGGCCCACCTAGACCCCAGAACGTCTATTTCCATACACTTTGCCTATAGATTTAATATGCATTCCTAGTACCCGTTCTCTGCATGGCAGAACTGTACAACCCAGAACAAGTCTGGACATGCCTTGATCTCGGGGAGCCAGGTGTTCGGCACGTGAGCTCACTCACGCAGACGCCACACCAGGTGTTCACGGTCGCCGCAACATTGTAGCGAACGTGCAACATTGTTGCAACTCGGGGAGCCAGATGTTCGGCACGTGAACTCACTCACGCAGACGCCAGACCAGGTGTTCACCGCAACATTGTAGCGAACGTGCAACATTGTTGCAATTTGGGAAGCCAGGTGTTCGGCACGTGACAAACCAAGCAGACGACAACGAAATTCTGGCGGGAAAACTCCCACAGACAGGTCAGTACATGTACTATCATGTTCAAAAATGACCATCCCCATACCCCATACAGGCCTGTATATTGTATAAATCCGAAGATGTCACGGAGATCACCGAAGATGTCACGGAGGTGACCGAAGAGACACGGAGGTGACCGAAGACACTCGGACGTCACCGAAAAGACACGGAAGTGAACGACATTGTGGAAAACCCCCACAGACGGGTCAGTACATCCTATCATGTTCACAGGTCACGCTCCATTCACCCAGACCGGAAGTGACGTCATACGGGACTGGTGGCGCCCCCTGGCAGAAAAAAGGAACCAAGAGTTACCTCCCTGGCTCCCTACTACTAAAATAGTCCATATAGGCGTTGCCAGGAATTAGGATTTTGGCTGTGGAAGCACATTTGAAATTCTCGAACTTACGGAATATATAGGGATTTTGTATTATACCATCTGCTGGTATTCCTCTAACCGTATAATGTGCATGGCGCTTGATGAATGGTTCCAGCTAAAGTTAGCTGCATTCAAATATAGATAATAGATAATAAAGAATAATAGATAGATAATAGGTAATAATTAGATGATAGAGGTGACCATGAAAACAAACAGATATGGAGTTAATATATGACATGGCTACCATGTGAGGTTGTGGTATTTGTACCACATTTACCCTATCAAACAGCTATATCTTGCTGAACCGATTGTTATTATTTGAAATCTGAAACATTTGAGAAAAAAGTTAAATATTTCGATTAAAAACGAGACACCGCGTGTATATTTTTGTCCTGAAGGCCACCACGATGACTTTGCGTGTTTAAGGCCACATCATACAGTCACACTTGTGTGACCGATGATATAATGTGGATGAGAATGACTGCGACAATGAAGGCATCACTCCAACAGTAAAAGAACGAGCCTAATAAGGAACAAGGCTGTTGAAACGATCCACCAGAATGACAAAAATACTTTCAATGAAGGAAAGCAAATACTGAAAGAAATTCAGGCAGAGGTGGCTCAAAATAATATATTAATTTATAAATGCTACTTTTAGAGGTAGAGGTATTAAGCGCAGAAAACAAACTAACAACTCACACTCATATACCAAAGCTATACTGGACATGCAGAAAACAACAGAAATGCAAAAAAGCAAGATTCATAGCTAGCTGAAGAAGTTCATCGAAATACATTTGGTCTGTCTTGTTGACAAGGGTAAAAGGTAAAGTGAAGTGCCAAGAGAAGCTTTCATGTGGAGTCATATGGTCTCTTTTTAGTCGTCCAGACGTCGTCAATCTTTCTCACCTCTTATATTTCCCTTCAATTTATTACCTGTATATGGTAGGTTATTTTTTAGCTGGTCTGTCCTCACAGCTCCCGGCTAGTGTGTCAAATTTCGCTAGGTGCTAGGGGCCGTGTGGATACTTCATATTCTCTTTCTGAATTAACAGATGCAATAAAAGCGCGGGTGAGGTACTAAGGCTACGTCCGAGAATCCACCGTATTCACGGATCTGAATGTGAGGTGCCGAGGGAAGCTTTCCTGTGTAGTCATATGTTTGCTTTTTAGTTGCCAAACGTCATCAATTTTTCCCACCTCTTAGATATCGCTCCAATCATACAAATTACAGTAGAATATACAATGTGTTTCGTCTTCAACAGGAGTATCACAAAATTCACATATCCTAATATGAGCATTTCCACCTATATATCTCGAAGACAGCACAGCGACGTTCATTATATTCACGAAAGATAATTCAGCACTACTACGTATAGGGGTACCAAATCTGTTTTTGTGGTTATAGATCTGCTTGAAAGTCTCATTAATAAGATGTACATTCCATTTGGCTACTCTATATACCAACAGCATAAAGGTATTCTAATGGTCTAATTGTGCAACAGTTGTGGTAGGAAAAAATTATTAGATCTCTCATGACTACGACTGTATATGCATAAATTACAAAATTATGATCATTTCAAAGCCCACTTCTTCTCATTCACCGGACGTTATATAGACGAGTTTTCTCGCTTTAGATAACCCCTAATAATAAGAAGACCAAGCGGGAAATCATATTTAGACCTCATTTATTATGAAAAACATACATACACGCAGTAAAAATATGAGCAAAGAAATAGAATGTTCACCATGTGAATTATTTTCTAATATAGCCTGTTGAGTGCATATATTTGATGAACTCTAAAACCCCATTGAAATCGATGTTCTTAGATACTCATTGATACGGAAATGATGTATTTAAAAAGCATGGCCAAAATATCTTATTTTTGGGATATGCTCCTTTTTCTACCCAAACCTGTTATTTATGGGGCTTTACCATTAACTATCAAATCTCTTAAGACTGGGAAATGTCACATACGATACAGAGACGTATTCACCTGCAGGGATTCCTCAATTCTCCATTCGACTATTCATCATCAAGATCTTCACGAAAACTGATCACTGATATGTTAATGTCAGAAGCTGAAAAGCTTTATTCAATTCTACTACATACGGGCGATATCCTTCATAGAGTGTACACAGACTTGCTTGTATTTCTCAAGGTTCCTGTTGCTTCAATGCATTTTGGTGAGAAGCAACAGGAACTTGATAATGTGATGTCTAGCACTGTAATATCACTTGTCTTTATTGCACCATGTAAGCGTCCTGTCTGTGTCTTGTGTGCTGTCCTCAGTGGTTTATCGGGTGGATGGAGGTTGTCTGGTCCAACGCTACTTCAAAGATTTCTTCTTAGCAGGAACGCAGCTTGCTTGAGTGGTGCTCAGTTGGTTCGTCGCGATAGAGCTGAAATATTGTTGAAAGCGACGTTAAGGATGTCCGCTGATGGTAAATCAAAGTAATTAACTTTTCGAATAATGTGTGTTGTTGCATTCATAATTGTGTAATATGAGGAAAAACAAAGAAAAAAATATAGGTTGGTGTGCATTTTTTAGCTGTAGGCAAGGTTAAGTGGACTGACCCATGCTCAGTTTGATAACCCAGAAAGCATAGGGAATAGCCCTAGTTTTGAAGCATATTCATGAAAAATTCATATAAATAGTATTTAACTTTTTCTTATATTCTAACTGTTTGCAGATAATCACAATGGCTATCAAAATTTAGCAAATTGGATGGATGTTGGTGTGCAAAATTCTCGACTAGAAGGCTTTTAAAGGAAATCCCCATCTCTTAACCTAGGGAAGGGAGATAACCCGATAGAAAAACAGACAAAATGGCTGCCAAAGTCAAAGACCACCAGCGGACATCCTTAAGTTCTATTCACTCGCTCAATGTATTTCTCAATATCAAAGCCAATGTCGAACTTCCAGACATGATACCTACAGTAGGCAAAGGCTAATTAGTCATCAAACCTGGTTATTGCATGAATTGTGCCATGATTCTTTCATGACGGAACGACATCAACAAATACCTTATTTTGTGTTTTGGTATGCCAAGTTTAAAGGGAAACAGAAAAACTGATTCGTGTCGGTTAACTGGCCCACTTTTTTGAGTCTGTTGTATCCCCAGAATGATAAATTACCCAAGCTTTCATCCAATCCTCCCTCCAAGAAGCCCATTTCCTGTCTGTACCACGGTCTTAGTCATCTTTGAGGATCTCGCTTTTGAAAAAGCGCCGCTGCATTTCGATGCATGGCATTTATATCAAGCACTCAAAAACATTTACAGAGTAACTGTATATAGCTTTGAGAATTTAATCTTTGTTTACTGTGGTTTGTGCCATTAAGAATCACCAGGGGATTTCCGCGGATTCAAGCAAATTGATTCTCGCCGCAGAAATCTCACTCGACAAATGGAATCAATTCCTTTCAAAACTTTCTCCTTGCTGCTTTTCCTCTATCGAAGATTATCCCGTTTGAGTTAATTACCACCATACAACCAAAGTTGAACTAAAAATTTCGATCAATGAAAGTTATATTTTATTTCACATTAAGTCCGTGGCTTGAGTATAATCATTACTACATTACTACATGTATTTGCTGTAAAGTCTCCCCCGACATGTAATAACCAGTTGTATCCCCTGATATGTAATAACCAGTTGTCTCCCCTGATATGTAATAACCAGTCAGTCTCCCCTGACATGTAATAACCAGTTGTCTCCCCTGATATGTAATTTGCCAACCAGTCAGTCTCCCCCATGTAATATGTCTCCCCGACATGTAATAACCAGTCAGTCTCTGACATGTAATAACCAGTTGTATCCCCTGATATGTAATAACCAGTTGTCTCCCCTGATATGTAATAACCAGTCAGTCTCCCCTGACATGTAATAACTCTTTTAATGCTAACTGTCGTACGAAAAACGTCTTTTCATTTCATTTCATTTTTCAATGTGGGATCTGACGCCTATACAAACGTCTTGGTCAGTTGCTGGTATCGGAAATACAATTTGGATATCCTCCAGAAAGAGACTTGAGCATTCAGTTGGACGACGAAAACTGGCCATTGATAAAAATTTTATGTATAGAACATGATGATGTATTGAAATATCATCATTGAAATGTGTGTTCCCTTTCTCTCTAGCATGAAGTTATCCTGTGTTTTTTTTCTAATTTTTCATTTGATGCATATTTGGGAATTGACGCTAACTGTCGTCCGTAGAAGGTATCCGATTATTGACTCGGAAATTGTTTCCATGGCTGACTATTGAATGTCAGATCTGACACATGTACTCACGATAACACATCTCATACAGAAACGAACATGGACTGTTCATCAATTATGTTAGGGGGTGTGGCGATCATTCCAGGTGGTGGAGGGGCAAGAAAAGTTTCTATGCCCTCCATAGTGGGTAATTGGTCATGTACAGGTACAATAAAAGCGTACCTGAGATAACACAAATCAAGATTCTTGGTATGTGCTTTAGAATAGGTTAACCAGAAGAATATACTGTGACGTCATGTGGCTCTGTCGGTATGTCGGCACCTCTTCCCTCTTCCCTTCTATGTAATTAAAGTTTTCAAAGTAGAACAATGTAAATGTATCCTTGGCTTGATGAGAAGTCCTGGGTTACTTCAGACTCCCATCAATTCTCTCAATGCTTATTGATCATGAGTTTCTCTAAATAACAACTTTACAACGAAAATCAAATCGACTAAGAGTACTGATCACCGATACGGATTTGAAATTTTGGGGACATCATGATGTCTTGCCGGCATCACTGAAAACTGCTCACCGCTTCTCTCTTGCACGAAACTAGCCTTGTTTATGTAAACTACGATTATTTTTTAAATTGGTGCCGATGCTAATGATGTTGTATGGAATTACAAGCGTCTAGACCGTCATTCATAATTCAACCGTCGTCCATTAAAGAATATCCGCGTTCATAATCCAAAGACCTATTCCATATTCCAGATAACAGTATTAGCACCAAATTCAAAAAGACTTTCATAGTATAACTAAACATAGGCTAGTTTCCTGCAAGAGAGAAGCGGTCAACAGTTTTCAATGATGCTGACAAGACATCATGATGTTTCAAAAATATCAAATCCGTATCGCTGGTCAATATTCTTAATCCAAAATAATCGTTGTGAAGTCGTCAACTAGAGAATGATGTATCGGTCACACTTTGATTGCGTCTGTTCATATGAACACCATGAGGATCTTGAAGTACATGGGTTCATACGGCCCCTAGCCCCGGGTTAAGCGGAATTAGACGCAAGTCACGAAACAGAACGCCACAGATCTTGCACGCTATGCTTGTATTTTACCGTCAGCATGCGATATGTTTCGCCAAATTTGAGAAACTTTGAGCGGAGGCGCTTGTTGGAATAGCCCTGTTTTATAAGTTTCTACAACAATGATTTGTGACGATAAAATCGTCACATTTAATAGAGGGTCTAGCAAATGCTACTAGGCGAGATATGTATACGCCATATGCATGTCCCACTGGAATATTACTATCCAGAAAAAGATAGTTTACGATGTCGAAATTGTAATCATCTCTTTTGTCATAAAGTCGACGAGAGAGAATGCCCGCTTCATTTTTATAGAGATATAGATCTAAATATGATGTGCCTGTAGGGCTATCTGTAGTTTCCTTCAAATCCCGCGAAGGTGGATATATATTCTTCACTGCGTCATTTATATAGCGATTATCCACAGCGAGAAGATCGTCTATATAGCATTTGATGAATGAGAAGGAACGGTCTTTGAATGGATCGGTTTTTAAAAGCGCCTGCATATAGTCGTATTCATAAAGAACAGCTACAGGTCAGCCAACAGGGTTGCACAATTAGTACCCATTGGAATAGCTATATGCTGCTGTTATATTGTGTTGCCAAATTTCACATATATATTTTTAATGAGAAATTTAAGCAACTCTATAAACAACGAAACATCCCATTAATGATATCTCTTGTATGTAGTGGAGCTAAAGAATGCTTTATGGCTTCCGACATTAATATATCTACGACCAGTTCTCTTGAACAGAGATACTATTAACGAACTTAGACGGCCAGTAAGGTCCTGATGAGTGATTGTGGTATAGAGAGTCGCGAAATCCCATGTGGATACATGTCTGTACGGTATGTGACCTTTAGCATCAAGTTCTTCCGTGAGATATTTTGAGTTTTTCAGCTTATAGAACCAGCTATGAATCTAGCTGTGAATTTTGCTAACGACGATACAGCTCACCAATCCCCAGTGTACGAGTTGTCACAGCGAAACAGTTCACCAATTACCAATATAAGAGTTGTCAGAGCATTTCCATCGTAGCTCTCTAGATTTGTATCTAATACCGCTTATGCCGGCGCTAGAGGCCGTGTGGTCATATCATCCAAGTTGCCACATGAACAGGTACAATAAAAGCGTACCTGAGATACAACACATATCACGAAGCGTTAGATTCTTGGTATGTGCTTTAGAATAGGTTAACCGGAAGACTATACTGTGAAGTCATGTGGCTCTGTTAGTATGTCGGCACCTCTTCCCACTTCCCTTATATGTGTTGTAATTTGTATGGTGATTTATGCATTTTGGGATTCCAGTATACTTTTGGTATGTCGGATTTGGATTATGGATTATGTTGCCCAAGTTCACATAGATATCATCAATGAGAAATTCAAGAAACCCTGAAGAAATATATCCAATGAATGATATCCTTTGTACGTAGTAGAGCAAAAGAACGCTCTATGGCTTCTGACATTAATATATCGGTGGTCAATTTTCTCGAACACTAATACTATTAATGAATTAAGGCGGTCAATAAGGCCCTGATGAGGATTGTAGTTTAGACGGCTGAGAAATCGCATGTGGATACATGTCTGTACGGTATGTGTCCTTTCGCATAAAATTCTTCCTTAAAACATTTTGAGTTTCAATATTCATTTACATTCAATTCCAGAGTTTTTAGAAATAATGTCGCATTACCGTTCTCCAAATGCTTTTACCTTTTGAAGGGCCCTCGTCAACAGAATGGAGCTCCTAGAACCAATTATGAATCTAGATTTGTATTTGTTTTATCGTTATGAGGGCTAAGAAGACAAATACCTTTTTCCATGAGAAACGTTTTGTGGTTGTTAAATAAATCTTCCCGAGTAAATACAGTTTGGGAGTAAGTAGACGTATTCGATGATGGTGTGCTTATACGCAATTCTTTAACCAGCATCTGATAATAGTAATATTTATGTCTCAAATCTTCACCTGCTATTGCTATGGCCTTATCTCCCTTAGGAGTATCCTTTGCAAATAATTAAAACTGAAAGTTGTCTCCCCTTAGGGAGCTCAGCCAGCTTAGCTAGGTTACTTAAGCCCCTGCTCTCTCTTGAATTTCCCTCTTTCTCTATTGCACCTACTCGCGAGTGGTTTGCTGTCAAGGAGTTCATATAGTGTGCTAGTTTGGTTTGACCTACGGTTGTATTTTTCTAAGCTAGTATTTTCTTGCTGTATTACTTAGACATTGTGTCTGAGATATCTGTCCCTGTGAATTCTAATTCATGCCGTTCGTGTCGGCAGTTTTGGTCTAGTTTGGATGCTCACACTGTCTGTTTCTCATGCAAAGGTCACCTTTGTTACCGTCAGTCCACGTGTTTAAAGTGTTTAAGTTGGGATGTTACCGCCTGGAGGAATTATGCCCAGGCTAGACGAGCGTATTTATTACGGGTTACGAAAGACCCTGCTTTATCTGCGGTTGAAAGACGCCAAAATGAAATTGCTCTTGTCGGAGATTTCAAATTTATCGAAGATCTTTCTGGTTTCTCGTTTGGATTTATCGCATAGACTTGTCCTGCCATTGTCAATATTTTTGTCTATTAGTATTCCTCTCCAGTGGGACTGTTATACGAGAAGTTAGGGATAAATTTCCAGACAGTTTGGAAAGACTTGTCTGGCGTGTTTGTGCACAAACCCGTTTCTTTGTTTGAAACAACAAAGGATTCTGTCCCCAAGCGGGGTCTGCCTGACCGTCCTTTGTTATCGACGAACAAAAGATTTCAGATCCACGGGTCGGCTGCATTCCAGTTCTTTGGGAAAAGAAATGCTTCAACGTAGTAAACCTTCGCAGGTTTACAAGTTTCTGCAGGGAAATTGTATTCTTGCTGTTTTAAACGATAACATATCCTTTCATTTTCGTTGTTGTTGTTGTTGTTGTGTTTCGGACCTTTCAGTTTTTGGTAGTTTACATACATACAGTTCATTGTGCCTACCAAAATTTTATTGCCTTGTTATATCAAGTGTTATTCTGTTTATTTGATATCATGTGATCAAGAGAGAGAACTTGCAAAGGTTTTTCTCTGCCATTTTACTCTTACGTTGTTGTTGTTGTGTTTGTCTTCCTCGTCACAAGTCAAAGCTATACACTACGTCTTTGTTACATTTTAATGTGCCTACCAAATTACTCTCTTTGTGTAATCAAGGGTGTTTTGATCAAGAAAAGAGATCACGAGATTGTTTATTAAGAAATTGTGCTATACTTTGGAACACATTTTCTGCTAGTAAATATTGCATTGTGATATATTTATTTTTCACAACCAAAATTTCCCCGTCGGAACTTTAATTTTATTTCTTCTTTCTGAGAAATTAATATTATTAGCTTGAGTGTGAGTTTTATTTCTCCGGGAAGACTTTAGAATTGTTTCTCGTTCGACGACATGTAGGGTGTTTATTGATCTTTCCCTGGTCTGATGGCCGGGCAAAGATCAAGCCTGGAGTTACTCAATCATCTGCTTGGGACAGCATAAGACTGTTTCCATCGGGCGGTCTTCTTCTACTTCGTAAGTTACTTTCGTCCGAGAACGATTACCGGTTACAGCCTAGTAAGAGAAACGACAGACAGATCCTAAGCAACGTTCTTTGCCGTTCTTCTTCTATGACTGCTTCGTCCAAAACATCTTTTGGTCTACA
The DNA here is from genome assembly GCA_036873755.1 of Hanleya hanleyi. Taxonomy (NCBI): domain Eukaryota; kingdom Metazoa; phylum Mollusca; class Polyplacophora; order Lepidopleurida; family Hanleyidae; genus Hanleya; species Hanleya hanleyi. The sequence goes on along the minus strand of JAVTVY010036637.1, from coordinate 375 downwards.
GCATTTGTTTGATCTTAATTTTTATTCTGTATGATAATTTCATCTATATCATTTGAGGACTTATGTGAAGTTTAGACCTCAAATTGGAGGGTGAGTCAAGATTGAACATTGTTCTTGATTGGTCAATTCAAATGTGAAATTTAATGACCTTAGTTTATCTACCGGCGAGAGACATCAAAATGTAATTGCTGTCTTCGGGGAATTTTAAAGTTTATTGAAGATCTTCCTAGTTTAAGTTGGAAGTATCTTTGTGTTGATGTCGGGGATGATGCTACCGGGCGGAGTTACGCCCACGATTATCGCGAGGAACAATGAACGTGTACTTCATCTTCTCTGCGTTTCAAATCTCATAACAGTTTCGCGAACTACGGCTGT